>JAMQGT020010910.1:0-46950 GCA_024447675.2 Pterophyllum scalare | reverse complement strand
TTTGCATCTTGGACCAGTTGCGTATTGCTTCATTATACAGATTAATTCTTCTAATTTATTTTCATGTTTTTGATCGGGGTGGAGCACATAAGCCCTCTGCATCCCCACCCTGAAATTTATCTAATGAGCAACTACTGTATTTGCGAGTCATAGTGGAGGTGCTGGGAATAAGGTGCTATGATTGGCTGATACCTCCAGTGTGCTGGGGCATAGAGATGGTGCGGGGCAGGGAAAATGTAGGAGAGGCGCTGTGACCCACACATGCGCACACACACAGACCGTGTCCTGACAGGGACCCTCGCCGTGGTGGAGGAAGACAGGCCAGAGCAGCTTTTGATTGATGGGGACTCCTCTCTGCTTCCTCCTCCTCCTCCCCTCTACCTTGATAAGCAATACGTAGTGTTATGTCTGATCTACTTGGTTCAGCATGTGTTCCAATGAGAATATGAACTATTGTGGAAAACTAGCCTAAGCTTTTTTTTAAGCTGTTCTTAGCTAGCTAACCTGCTAATCTTAAGCACAGACAAGCAGTGTGATTGGTGGATGAGAGAGAGAAGCTGCAGGTCTGGTGTTTTTGATACGGTCTTTATTTTAGTATAACTAAAACCACACATTATCCAAAATTAATTTTTAACTTTTCCATAATGTTTTTCTTCTACATTAATTGAGTTATATAGATGGTTTAGGTATTGTGTGGTTTGTTGTACCCTTTTTATTACTGGTTTCTAAAATATATTTTATCTCTGTGACCTGTAATGAAATATTCTAAATCGTTTGTTAAGCTAATAAAATCCCTAAAAGTTTATTTTAAATACTTATTTTTTAGTTTAGAGTCAGAAATGGTAGCACGCTCTTGTAGGCCTATCACCCGGAGGAGGCGTCATGGAGTTGGGTACAGTGTGTGTCAGGCGGTGACCAAGGGAGGAGGCCCTGGTAGACCGATCCCCGGCTATCAAGACTGGCTATTGGGACATGGAATGTCACCTCTCTGGTGGGGAAGGAGCCTGAGCTAGTGCGTGAGGTTGAGAGATACCGGCTAGATATAGTCGGGCTCATCACAACACATGGCCTGGGCTCTGGAACCAGTCTCCTGGAGAGGGTCTTAACCCTGCTCCAGTCTGGAGCTGCCCTCGATGAGAGGCAGCAAGCTGGGTGGGTATTCTTGTATACGCCCGGCTTGCTGCCTGTACATCGGAGTTTTCACTGGTAAACAAGAGGGTTGTTTCCCTGTGCCTTCAGGCTGAGGAAGGGGTCCTGACTGTTGTTTGCACTTATGCCCCAAATGAAAGTTAAGTGTACCCAACCTTTTTGGAGTCACTGGACAGGGTGCTCAAGGGTGCTCTATCCGGTGACTCCATTGTGCTTCTGGAAGACTTCAAAGCTCATGTGGGCAATAACAGTGAGACATCTGAACCCGAATGGTGTCTTGTTATTGAACTTCTGTGCAAACCACAGTTTGTCCATAATGAACACTATGTTTGAACATAAGGATGTCCATAAGTGCACGTGGCACCAGGACACCCTAGGTAGCAGGTTGATGATTGATTTTTGGAATTGTATCACCAGATCTGCGACCGTATGTTCTGGACATTCAGGTGAAGAGAGGAGCTGAGCTGTCAACTGATCATCACCCAGTGGTGAGTTGGATCAGGTGGCGGGGGAGGATGCTGGCGCATCTAAACATGTTGTGAGGGTGTGCTGGGAGTGCCTGGCAGAAGCCCCAGTCCGTGAGATCTTGAACTCCCACCTTCGGCAGAACTTCAACAGCATTCCGAGAGGAGGCTGAGGACACTGAGTCCGAATGGACCATATTCCACACCTCCATTGTTGAGGCTGCTCCTCAGAGCTGTGGCTGTAAGGTAGTTGGTGCCTGTCATGGTGGTAACCCCCGATCCAGATGGTGGTTACCAGAGGTAAAGGGAGCCATCAAGCTGAAGAATGAGTCTTATTGGGCTTGGTTAGCCTGTGGGACTCTGGAGGCAGCTGACGGGTACTGGCAGGCCAAGTGGAACGCGGTTCAGGTGGTGGCTGAAGCAAAAACTTGGGTGTGGTAAGAGTTTGGTGAGGCCATGAAAAAAGACTTTCGGATGGCATCGAAAGCGATTCTGGCAAAACATAAGTGACTCAGGAGGGAAAAGCGGTGCTCTACTCACATGGTTTATAGCCCGTTTGGAGTGCTGCTTAGTTCAACTGAGGCTATAGTCAGGTGGTGGAAGGAATAGGACCTCCTGAATCCCACTGACACGCCTTCTGTAGTGGAAGCAGAGTCTGGGGATGAGGGGGATGACTTGCCCATCACTGGGGGTGAGGTCACTGTGGTGGTTAAACAACTCCTTGTTGGGAGGGCTCCTGGATGGATGAGATTCGCCCTGAGTTCCTGGAGGCTCTGAATGTTGTAGGGCTGTCTTGGTTGACACGCCTCTGCAACACTGCGTGGAGATCTGGGGCGTTGCCACTGGTTTGGCAGACCGGGGTGGTGGTCCCCATCTTTAACAAGGGAGACCGGAGGGTGTGTTCCAACTTTCGGGGATCACACTCCTCAGCCTCCCGGTAAGGTCTATGTTTCTGTGTGCTTTTATGTGCAATGTCTTTGCTTATATTGGTAAATAGAGTGCAGTCAGCGTGATTTATGAAGGGCTTTATGAAGCGCCTTTCTGACGCTTTCGTCACACGTTCTTGTTTCCAGACCAGCTAGCTTGCGGTGCTGGAGTTGAACCTGTTTTTGGGCCGAGCACTGAGTGCATTCAAGGTGGAAAAAATGCTGAATGGTTCGAACACTGGCACCCAGTAAGTGAAAAAAAGGCCAGAGTGATTTCTGGGCTGGGTTTGGAAGTTGTTGACCCTCTGTGGGGGTGGGAGAGCGCCTAAACTGCCACAAAAGAATCCCCTGTAATGCTAATGATGGTCTGACCTCTTAACCAAATACAAGAGATTAAAGGAGGCCGAAAGCAATGTTTACACATATACAAACGCCATTGTATATAATTAGTGCAAGATCAAACTTTCAACAACCGAAACTATTCATTTGGGTAATATGTTTGCCTTCGAAAATGGATGGATGGATCAGTTATAAAGAATTGAAAAGAATAAAGAGAAGTCTCTGGGAAAATTTAAAAAAAGTTTTAACAGTTATCTGAAACCAGTTGGCAGCTTCTTGGACTGAGGCTCTGTTTATATTTATAACAAACTGTATATATTTATAACAGAAAATAAAGCAAATTATGAGGATCGGTCTTGTAATTGTACCATGATATAATTATAACCCTCTGTACCCCATAAGTGCCGTGGCCAGCCGGCATGCTTCTACTACTGTTTATTTTTGAAAATGTTTCTGTACACACTTCATTTTAACATTTTAATAATATCAGCAGTGGAATAAAATGGAATATGTGAAAATAAAATATTTTGCGATATTTTCTGTTTTTACCTCGGAGTTCCTCAAACGCTCTTGCCTTTATAATGTGCAGGCTGTCATATCACTGTTTACCTCATATTGCTGGGTGTGGAGTTTACACAAGTATTTACTCTGGAGGAGGCTGTAAAACTTTGTGAAAGGAGTCCGATACGGGTCAATGACGTTCGCTCCCAACTGATGACAGCAGTACTCAGCTCAGTTGTTGAGGATTTCCAGGACTTCTCAGTCAGTAACCGCTTCTATTTTTGCACAGTTAGCCAGTGTTACTGAAACTTTCTTTAAGGTGAATAACGTTGTCAATGACTCGCACTCTTGAGTGATGTGAGAATGTAATCAAACTGTTTATCAGAGGTAAAGTGTGACTTTTGGGACACTGGAGCCTAACATTAGCCGGTACACACATGGTTCCAGCTAGCAGTTGACCCAGGCTGGGGTACTGTCTCACCGGGGTGAGCTGAAATTAAAGGCTGAGAATTTCAGCTGTTAGCTATTGGAATGGATCGCTATCACCACAGTTTGCAAGCAGGTACGGCCATTAGCACTAGCAAATAGTTGGCCAGTACCAAGGGAGACCACCCTGGTCTGATAACATCTGCCTGTGAATATTTTTACACATTTAGCGTAAAACCAGCTGTTGTTTTTTAGCTCCTAGCAGCTGTCTGGAGGGTTGCATGTCTGATTTGTTGAAAATCAGTAACTGCGACAAAATTGGGAATAAACTAGCATGCTTATGTATGTTTTATGCTGGAGCTTTCAAGAGTCACATGATGCTGCAGTATTGGGAATATTGCGTATAAAAGAACATGATTTTTTTTGCCCTCATGCGACCTGTAGCCGATCTTTTCATGACAGTCTGAACAACACGGGTTAAATTTTTTCAAATGCGACCCAGGCCACATGGATATGTGGTTCTAAATCCGATACATGTCTGATCTTTTCAAATGCGACCTGTCTGTACGGCCAGGTCGCATCTATCCAACCTTCACGCCATTGCTACTCGACAAACGTCACTATTCTGCATCCCGTTATGCGGACGCGGGAAGGAAAACAAACTTAATTCCGCAAACACTTAGCACGCTCGTTACATGTGACGTTATCGTGTCCTCTACTGCACACGCAGGACACTTTTAGGTTTGTCTGCAGTTCACACACAGATCACATCCAAGTCTTATTTATTTGGAAATGTGAACAACTACGCAAAAACAATCAGATTTCACAAAATTCTGAATTGGGCCACTTCAGGCTGCAGTGTGAACGTAGCCTCTGTGAGTGCATCTCAATACTGTTTCACAAACATTTCTGAAATCAGCAAACACCCGTTTTAATTGACTGACCCTTATTTTTCTCCATCATCAGGCTGAACTCAATTTATCACTATTCACAATGACTCAGTGACTCACAGCACTGATCGCTCACCTCTCTTTTTGTAGGAATTGATGACATCTGTGCTTTTGACCTGTCCTGGGGTCAGTGGAAGTCTTGTGTTACTGTTGTGTTGATAGCACCTTTGGTGGTCATTCTCGCACACATTCAGGAACCTTTCAGAGACTCAATGCAACACACACTGAGCCTAATGCCACACAGCAGACGATACAAACAGCGGCCTTGGAAGTCATGGAATTTGCTGTGATTTGTTCAGTCTCCTTAATCTCTGGTTCCTGGGCTCTTAACTGTCTGCAGCGGTGACTTTTTTTGTTAAAGATACTTTTTTGGCCTTTATTAGATAGTGCACAGTGAAGAGAGAAAGGAAAATGGGGAGAGAGACACAGGGGAAGACAGTCAGATGGGAACCAGGGCCACCCACACCACAGGCATGTGGTATACTCACCCACTGAGCCACCCTGAGGACCCTCTTTTGTCCTTGAAATTCTTGTAGCAATTTACCAGAGATGCTCAGTTTTAATTTATTTTATCCACAGATGTGGACACCTTTCTTGGAGTGCTGCTATCAGAGTGTGCTTTTTATATTTAAATGAAAAACACAAAGTGGTTTGTGGCAGGCATTTTCAAATTATGTAGGCCGTATATTATTTGTAAAACTAGTACTACAACATCTATGCTATAACTTTTATAAATTGTGTAATTAATGTGTTTATTTATCATCAGTCGTAACAAAAAACAAAACAGGAAAAGCTCCAGGAAGTTCCTGCATTTTAAGACACTGTTTTCCTTACTGCATAAGGTGGTGTCACATTGACTACACAATCACAAGGAAGAATGTGGAAAATGTGTAAAACAGATATCAGTTGCTCATCATCTCTTGATAGCACAGTTTAAAAAACATGATTTTTTTCAGTCTCCTGCAGTCTTATGGTGTCAATACAGTACATGATTAAAAAATACAATAGAGGAGTGTTTGTGATGCAGGTTGAAAATTTTGGTCTGTGGGGGCTGGAAGAGCTGTTTGCATTGTTGCTCATTACGTGCAAAGACCGTGTTAAATGCTAATGGTGTGTTAGTTCTGTCCTATCAGCATATGTGGCTTTTGCATAAATACTGCAGTGATAGGTTGGACACTTTTTTGCAGCATGTGTAACTGTTGTTCTCTTTGGTATTAAGCAGAGCATTAAAGTGAATCACAGAGGTGATACACTAAGATTAGCAGCAGACAACTCTCAGCATTACTTGATGCACATTGCAGCAATTGTTGCTGCTATGACTTAATTTATTTGGAAAGCCAGTGCATCAACAGCACACAAAATTTCACATAGTTGTAAAAACATTGGACCAAATCTTTGGGTCCCTCCCGTGCAGTTGCTTTTCACTGAGTGGTCACCCTAAATATTTAGAACAAAGCACAAAGTATTTCTGCATATTTCTTTCTGTATGTGCATGTGTAGCAGAATACACATGCACATACAGCATTGTTCCAGTCACATCACATCTAAAATGCACCTTTCCTCTGTCAGAACCCAGCAATAATCAATTCACTTTTAAATTTACATTTAAATCATTATATGCTTCCATGTTCATTACTTTGCAATAAACATCGAGGTGTTAGAAGCATCACTGTTTTCTGTTTTGCTTGTTCGGTGTTCACAACTCATCTATGCTCCCCAAGACCCCCAGTTTTCCTAAATGCTGCTTAGGGGCAGTACAACTCGTGGTCACATTGTCCACATCACGAGCGGGGGATCTCATTACGGTCAAGGACCAGCTGAGGACAAGTCAAGGATTGGCCAAGGACCCCAGTCACGTCATCAGTAAGTACTAGCGACTTGGCTCCACTGGCAGCCATACATGCCAATGCCATGCCCTCTATCAAATACTGACAGGGACTAGAAAGAGAGAGCAGATTTCTCCCATATTGGCTTCTCTTCATTGGCTCCCTGTTAAATCTAGAATAGAATTTAAAATCCTTCTCCTCACATACAAGGTCTTGAATAATCAGGCCCCATCTCATCTCAAAGACCTCATAGTACCGTATCACCCCAATAGAGCACTTCGTCTCTCAGACTGCTGGCTTACTTGTGGTTCCTAGGATACTTCAAAGTAGAATGGGAGGCAGAGCCTTCAGCTTTCAGGCCCCTCTTCTGTGGAACCAGCTCCCAGCTTGGATTCAGGAGACAGACACCCTCTCTGTTTTTAAGATTAGGCTTAAAACTTTCCTTATGATCAAGCTTATAGTTAGGGCTGGATCAGGTGACCCTGAACCACCCCTTAGTTATGCTGCTATAGGCCTAGGCTGCTGGGGGGTCCCATAATGCACTGTTTCTTTTCATTTACCTTATTCACTCTGTTTATACTTCACTCTGTATTTAATTATTAGTTATTATTAATCTCTGTCTCTCTCCCCTCAGCCCCAACCGGTCGCAGTGGATGACTGCCCCTCCCTGAGCCTGGTTCTGCCAGAGGTTTCTTCCTGTTTTCCTGTTAAAAGGGAGTTTTTCCTTCCCAATCTTGCCAAGTGCTTGCTCATAGGGGGTCGTTTTGACTGTTGGGTTTTCTCTGTAATTATTGTAGGGTCTTTACCTTACAGTATAATGCGCCTTGAGGTGACTGTTTGTTGTGATTTGGTGCCATATAAACAAAACTGAACTGAATTAAGTTTGATAGATAATGTAGTATGCTTTGGATCATGAGCTGTTCCTTTCCTTCTCCATACTTTCCTCTTCCCAACATTCTGCCACAATTTAATCTTTTTCTTCAGTCCAAGTAAATTTGATCCAGAACTGTTGTTTTTCTGGTATAATCTTATCTGACCTTCCTTTTTCTTGAGCGTAACCATTAAGACTTTGCAGACTTTCACAGTGATACACCTACCTCATAGAGAGCGTTCTTGACTTGGCTAAATGTTGTAAAGGGGGTTTTCTTGACTTTCTTGGGCTGGAGCCTATCCCAGCTATCCCAGGGGGAGAGGCAGGGTACGCCCTGTTGACAGACAACCATTCACACTCACATGGGCAATTTAGAATCACCATTAACCTAACCCCACTAATTCATTGGACATCACTGTCTGCATAGTTATGGACCTGACTGTATAATAATTTTTTATTCAGGTACATATTCCAAAGAATATGGTTAATTGGCAATGCAATTATAAGGCATTGACTGACTTTAACCTGATCAGAAGTTCAGCCTAGAGCTGAGGATACAGGAAAATGTTGACCTCCTGGCTGAACTTGACTGTGTTCAGGATGCCAAGTTCAGTCAATTCTGAACAGTTTCATCTTCATTCCAGCTCATTCACCCCCATATTTCTTCTCCACTCATCAATCATGCCACCATTTTATTCCTCTTCCTCCCCCAGCTCAACTTCGCACTCTGAGGAAGAATTAAATAAATATGTAATGGCAGGGGGCAGTATGTCTCTTTGGTTCTCAGTTCACTTATACAGCTGAATCGACAGAGAGTTACCACGGTAACAGGGAGGCTGGCACCAAAAATATACTCTGTACAACGTGCTGACTGGTGCATCTTCCCACATACTTCATTATGGGCTTACTTTCTAAAGCAGGGTGCATGTCGCTGGTATAAATGTTGTAACTCCAAATTGAAAACTAAGAAAGAAAAAAAGATATCTGTAAACTCCATAAACCATATAAATGTGTTGAGCTTCTAACTTCAGTTTCTTTTTTTGTGTTTAGGAATTTAGAAAATTTTAGTTTTCTATATAAATTTCAATATAAGGAACTCAAGTCAGTTGAGTTATCAAAAGGTTTGTCATATCACCTGCTGCTTTATTTTTGACTTTTACCATTATCTGTTTGTCTTACATTTTTTAATCTCTGTTGCACAGTTTTCTTTAGTTTTTTGTTTGGTTTTTGGTGTGTTTAAATCTACCAGAGGTTTTCTAAGGCTACCTTGGTGAACTCAGTTGTGATCTAGCTACAACTCTAACTGAGGACCATGGCAAGCTCAGTGTGGTGCTTCATCTGCAACACAAAAAAGTGATTTTTATGTTGTAGGAAGTGTTGCTTTCAAAATAGGTTACACCTTAGGTTATCATATTAAAAATGCAGTTTATTCTAATTATTTAAATCTCTTAATGACACTTAAGTTCCAATTGAATGTATTCCCTTACCTTTGGGTTGCTTTACTTACAGTCTCATTTTGAAAGGCCTTTATAAGCTGTATCTGTTTTTCTTTGGTTTGATAGAGCATTTTGGTACTCACAGCATTTTCACCACTGGATATTTTACTTTGTAGGGTCATGTTAGAGCCCTCTGCTGATCTCATACAGAAAATATTATGGAATTTCCAGCGCTATGGTCATCGGTGGCCGTGGAGCTTACAGACTCCAGTGAAAAAATCAAAAGTAACTATAAATTTTTTGCACTTTCTGCCAATTGAATAGAACCTCTGTAGATGCAGAGACAGTTCTTTCTTAACCAGACTTGGGCATTGTTTGGACCCCCAGACCACATATGGCTTGCCCACCTGACGTCAAATGGGATTCAAATATAAATAAGTATTTAAATGGACTGGTTCTCATACAGAGCTTTTCTACTCTAATTGATTACTCAAAGCTCATTTTGAAATTTGCCCATTCATAAAAGGACTTTTTTCCTGTGCTTTCTAACATTCACAGTCTGATGAATGCATTGAAAAAGAACCTGGGGTTCAGTTCAGTTTTATTTATATAGCGCCAAATCACAACAAACAGTCGCCTTAAGCCGCTTGTAAGACCCTACAATAATTACTGAGAAAACCCAACAGTCAAACTTACCCCCTTTGAGCAAGCACCTGGCGACAGTGGGAAGGAAAAACTCCTTTTTAAGAGGAAGAAACCTCCAGCAGAACCAGGCTCAAGGAAATGCAGAGTGGTGCTTAAGTAGAGTAAAAAGAGGTAGATGAAATGAAATTATGGGAACACACACACACGCACACACATCTATCCTATCCTATCCAAACAGTAAGTCAGTAAGAGTTTAACAAAGAGTGTTTGGTGGACTCTAAGAAGAACAAAGCATTGGAGAATGTACCCATCCCCAGACGAACTGTAACAAGACAGACTGAAGATATCTGGAACTTGATTTGGAAAACAAAGCAGACTTCTGACTTTTTTCTCCTTGGCTCTGGATGAGAGCTGTCCACAACACAGCCCAGCTACTAACTTTTGTAGATAGGATAATGAATGAGTTTGATAATCTAGAGGAACTGGCAGCAAAGCACTGAATGAAAGGGATTTTAACAGGGAGTGATTGGTTCACTTAGGTAATTGCATATTTGAACAGGCTAGGGCTGGAATGGGGCACACTAGCGGGCATTACAATGGATGGCTGTTCAAATCTGATTGGGAAAAATATTGGACTTTTGAAGCAGATGCAAGATAAAGTGACTGAAATGACTCCAGAAGAGAAATTGGGGTTTTTGCATTGTATACACCAAGGAACATTGTCGGTGCTAAAATTAACCATGTTGTTGATGTTGTAAGTAAAATAGTCAACTTCATCAGGGCACGAGCACTGAATCACAAACAATTTGCACTTTTTGAACAGCATGAGAGTGAACATGGTGACATAGGCTACCACACAGCTGTCAGGTAGCTCAGCCTGGGCCAAGAACTAAAAAGAGTACGGGACCTGAGAGTAGAGACTCGAGAGTTTTGTGAGAAGAAAGGAAATGATATTCAAGAGGTCTCAGATCCAAAATCAAAGGCAGACATTGAACCTGACTTTAATGCACTTGTTCAAGCTCAAAACAGACTAGAGTTCTCTCACTGAGCACGACCCCTCCCACACACACACACCCCAAAAGCGGTTTAAGTAATTAAAGTTCAAGCAAATTGCAAATTGTATAAAGTTAAAAGTCTTTAAAAGAATTTAAAACTGTTCTCATTTTATTAACAATTGTTTTGCAGAATATTGATGAAATGTTGGCATTTTTAATCTATTTCACATTTTTATTGCCTTAATTGTAACAGCCCCCCACAACAGTCCCATGTGGCCTCTTGGGAAAGTTAATTGCCCATATTTGTTCTAAGCCATCGTACCCCTGATGATGTTGCACTGATATGTCCTAACAGCATTATTTGAACTAACATTTTAATTAGTGCCTGCAATATATTAACGTGTTATCTCTCAATAAATGTAACCGAGCCCACCTATACTATTTTAGCAATTTTATTACCAAACACGAGCTTACCTAAAAGGCACTGAGCTCTTTCAGCTGCTACATTTTCATCATACTCCATGTTTGATGACAATAAAACCTTTCTATTCTATTCTATTCTATTCTATTCTAGTTCAGTTATTTAATTATGTAAGTACATTATGTATAACCAGTTACTGAACACTGGCAGGAACAACAGACGAACTGCTGTAACTGTTGAAACTTAACATCTTCCTCGTTCTTGGCACTAACAGTTAAACAGTTTCCTCACTCATATATAACGATATAACAATATAACATTTCTGCTTATCTGATGTTGGTCGACGAGTTGTTCATTTCATTTGAGGCCAGTTTCCTCCATGGTTTAATGGTATTTGTTTTGTCAAGAAAATGTCTTGTTAATTAACTCATTGCCTCATTTTGCTCCTCCTTTATGCTCTGATGCATTTTTTCATGTTTTTCTTAATGTTTCACAGGATTCAGTCCCTTTGTTAAAACCTGCCACGTGCTCCTCATTTACTACTGTTTGTCTCTAGAGTAGTGACAGTAATGACAGTGTGGAGTAGTGCTTGTTATGTAATGCTGTGTGTGTGTCAGAGAGAGAGAGAGTAAAGGAGTAAGAGGAAAGAACTTCTAAGATGATGAGCAACATGCTGCAAATAAACAATACACAAGTAAATTGAGCGTACAGCGCTCACACTGCTTACATTATACAGGATGTCACAAGTTATTCATATCACATATCCACATCTTTGTGCATCCCCAGTACTAGTCCTGTCCTGTTTTTCTTTACTTTTTCTTTTGAGTCTGTGAATCCAGCACACGTTGATAGCATGCAGCCAGATCTTCTTCCATTTGTATTTTCGCTCACCCACTCTTGACAGTTCAGTTCTGCCTGCCTGTGAGTGTTGATGGAGCTTTACATCAAGTAAAACCTGTTTTAATTGGTGTTTTAAATTTACCCAAAGAAAATAGGGCTCAGTATGCTACAGTCAGACAACTATTTCTTCAAATCAGGGATGCTAGCTATATTTTAGCCGTTAGCTGGTTTGTTTGTTTTTTGTTTCTACTTTTCAAATATTTAGTTACCTCTCAGCTTCCTTTATGCCATTACAACACTGTCATGTTTTTGCATGCTCTTGTGGTCTGAGGTCAGACACACAGGTAAGTAATTAGTGAATGGACTGGTTCTTATATCTTTTTTTTACTGTGCATGAGCACTCAAAAGTGCTATGCCTTAGTCCTTTTTATGTAACATTCACACCCCAGTGAACATATCAGAGAGCAACTTGGGGCTCAGTATCTTGCCCAAGGATACTTTGGCGGGCAGCCTGGAGCAGCTAGGAATCAAACCGCCGACCTTCCGATTTTTAGATGAGCTACAGCCGCTGCATGACTGAGTCTATGTGTCTGTCTGGGAAAGGGGTTCTAATGTGGCGGGCCGCGGGTGTGCAGGTGGTATTGAATTTCTTTTTTTCTTTGCATGCAGTAATCTTTATACAAGTCTTTTGTGATGGTCATGTGCTTTTTAACACTGATAATGTGATGATCCTTTTTGACTGTTTTCTCTTTGGTTACAACAGTCATACTTTGAACCTACCAGCACAAATCTGTGCCCTGCAAACACCGTCACCTTCAGCCTATGCAGGCTTAGTGTAAGCTTTGACCATTTACTCAGTATTGCAAGTCCTCAGAGGAATTAGAAGCCAGACTGCAAATGCTAGTATTATTTCATTGTACAGGTACACAGTTGCTGTCATGAAATAGACATATTGATCAAAGAATAAAAAGCTTATTTAGACAGAAATACACGAAATATAAATATTCATGTATGAAGCCTGTGGCATGTGTTTTTTATCAGGAGTGCTATGCCTCATGTGTCTACTTATTCAGCTCTCAGGATGCCATCAGAATTAATTTGATGTTTGTCACGCACACCAATTAACCAGGAATCATCCGTAAAGACTAAATAGACTTACATGAAAGATATTTTTCTTTTTGGATTCTAAACCAAAACATCTGCTGTCATTGATATTTTTTCACTCAAGTCCTGATGCTTGACAATAATGAAACAAAGAAAGTCCCGTTATGTTAAAGCAGAAGAAAAGATGTAGAAATCTGCAAGTCAGGAGACTAGTCAAACTATGTCTTTGAAGTACAAATAACCTTATGAAGAAGGACAATTGTTATTGAATGTGAACATTCTCGAGCATGAGGAGTCACACTGAATTAAACAGAGTTTGACTTCTTCTGGGAGAGAAGTGTAGCCTTCAAGTCTCAGAGCATCAAAGTTACAAAGTCAGAAGTTTTAGAATTTTATAAAAGTTCAAAGTCAAGGTGCCCAAGCACGGACTAAAGAGAAATATCCTAAATTATTTAATAATAATATCTGTCCTACTGCTCAGCAAAAAGGCAGTGTCTGGAGGATGAAGGAATAGATACCATTGTCTCTTCAGATCATTGAGCAGGACCCCCCGTGTAGTTCTGGGCTGATTCCTGACCTTTCTCAGAATCCTCTGTACCCCACGAGGTGAGATCTTGCATGGAGCCCCAGACCGAGGAAGACTGACAGTCATCTTGTGTTTCTTCTATTTTCTAATAACTGTGCCAAGAGTTGTTGCCTTTTCACCAAGTTGCTTCCCTGTTGTCCTGTAGCCCATCCCAGAATTGTGCAGGTCTACAAGTTTGTCCCTGGTGTCCTTAGACAGCTCTTTGGTCTTGGGCATGGTGGAGAGGTTGGAGTGTGATTGATTGTGTGGACAGGTGTCTTTTATACAGGTAATGAGTTCATACAAGTGCAATTAATGCAGGTAATTAGTGCAGAATAGGAGGGCTTCTTAAAGGAAAACTTACAGGTCTGTGAGAGCCAGAATTCTTGCTGGTTGGTGGTTGATCAAATTCTTATTTCAAGCAATAAAATGCAAATTACTTATTTAAAAATCATACCATGTGATTTTCTGGATTTTTTTTTCTTAGATTCTGTCTCTCGTAGTTGAAGTGTACCTACGATACAAATTACAGACCTCTCCATTCTTTCTAGGTGGGAAAACTTGCAAAATCAGCAGTGAATGAAATACTTCTTTTCCCCACTGTATACTGAGAGAGCCTATATGTTGACGTAGAAAAATAAGTACAAGTATAGAATAAGTAGGAAAAATGTTCTCTTCAGCTATACCACCTCTGGGTGGCATTGCATATACACCATTGTTACCATTAGGTCTGTGATATTTGTGTTTGTAAAGAAAAGTCTTTATCTGATTTCAGTAATTAGGTGAGGAACTCACCGAACCTTGGCTTCCTGCATCGGTAGAATGCAGTGTGCAACGCTTTGGTCCAAGGATTTTGCTTAACAAGTTCGGTATCAATGTGGCTTCCCTGTCATCTCTTCATGTCTTCTGTTCTCATGCTTTTTTTTTTATTCCATTCCACATACCTGACAGACACCAACACAATGCCGTACTCTGAGGTGGTTGTAGCTCAAGAGGTAGAGCATCTACTAATTAGAAGGTTGGTGGTTCGATCCTTTGAAGCTCCAATCTGCTTGCCAAAGTATCCTTGGCCGAGGTACTGAATCCCAAGTTGCTCTCTGATGCGTTCATCGGAGCGTGAATTTAGAAAGCACTTAGAACAAAGTGGGTAAATGAGGTATGTTGTATAAAGCACTTTGAGTGCTGGAGTAGAAAAACACTATATAAAAACCTAGTCCATTTAAACTGTTGCTCAAACGAATCCTGTCAGAAACCTGTGTTTCACTAATGACTTTCTGTTCTGTCACATCCTTCCTAAAAACAGACTGTGTTGTGGTGTAAAAAAAATTGCTGTTAATTGTTGCAAGGCACCTATGAGTTTGTCAGAAGGTCTTGGAGAAATACCACAGTCTTTATGATTAAATAAGGATGACGTTATGATGTAGCAAAACCTGCTATAGTCAAACCTGTTTAAAGGCAGGAATGGCATTTAAATGGTATTTTTTTAGTTACCCTTTGATCTTACCCCCCTGTTGGCCCAGAAAGACCTAACCAATACAGGTGTCAGTGTAGATCTTGATCCTAATTTGGCTTAAACCTGCAGTGGTAGGTGATGAATCATCACATTTAACTAGTTCTTTCTTTCTTTCTTCATGCAGTCTGACTCTCTCTGCAGCAGAGATGCCAGACTCAGCAATGTTCCCATTTCTACTCTCTGACTCCTCATTGGTGAATATTCCCGTCATGGGCCTTCTTTGTGATCAGTAATAACTTGATCAATTAACAATGGTTTGCCATTGCTGTAGATTTCTGTTTCACCTCACATAAATAGGTAATGTCATTGTGCTGATGATACTTTAAATTTGACATTAGAAGATGAAAATGGGAAATATTCTTGCTCATTTTTCTACTTACTCTTTGTTTTTTTTGTAACTTGCGTAGCAAGAATGTGATTGTGATTCTATAAACGGGGATATGGTGTATTTTAGTATAAAACACCAACTCACAACAAACAATTGTCTCAAGGTGCTTTTTATTGTACAGTAAAGGACTAAAGGACTCTTTCTTTCCCACGGCCATCAGACTCCCAAACAGCTGAGCTGATAACTCCCTCATAGACATTACTGCACTGCACATGACTGTCACCGTTTATCCTATGTTGCAACACAGGATATATGCACAATGTACATAAATGTTAAATTATTTATTTATTTTTATTGCATGCTTTACTTTGTCTATATTATCTATTTTTAATATTTTGACATCCAGTGTGGGCAGCAAAGTAAAACTTTAATGGTACAGGGAAACAGTGTTTCATGACTGTGCGTATGACAATAAAGCTTTGAATCTTGAATCTTAATAAAATGTCATCTTCTTCCTCCTCACTACAAGCATCACCTCCTGAACCGAGGTCAGGGGTCAAACACGAAATTGTGTGCTCATTTGTTCCCAATATCGTCAGCAGATTAGACCTGATACCCTCCAGACAGCTGATGACGAGCTGGCTAAACAACAACAACTCAAGCCTAACATCATTCCAATGTTGGGCTCGAGTGTCTTAACAATCACATTTTACTGTCATAGTTCAACAATGTTAGACCCACTTCAAAGGCAGTCACGTCTGTGGCTTGAAGTGAGAGGGGTAAGAAAATAGAATTGTAGTAGGACTTTTTACACACTGTAACTTAAAAACATGCTGTGGCTCAGTAAAGTGCAGCTTAATAATGCAATACATCGGCTGTTAATTTAGTCATCATCACGATCAAAATTAACATGGAGTGTCACTTTGAATTAAATGTGTTTGGTCACAATATTTTAGGAGTGGTTTATAAATTAAGTTACTTACTTAATTGTTGACCAGCGACAAACCTTTGTGAAATGGGATACTGGCTTGAAAATTACCGTGTGCTCCAAAATCATAAATAAAGTTCTCGGATTGTGTCTTTCTGCTTCTCTCTGTTGTTTTGCACTGTGTTGTGAAAAAAAAATGTGTTTTTACTGAATAATATCTGCACAGACAAGAAAAAATACATTTGAGTTTTAGCCACAGTGCAGATTTCTGTGTGGGTAGCAAGTTCAAATTTGTGTTGTGGTTAACGAGCTTCAGACTCTCACTGGCAGAGACCTTGCTTACGTTATTTCCTGCCAAAGAGCGATCCTGCTTTTTAATATCAGCGTGTTTATTCCTGCGTGCCTTTCCGTGCCTCTCTGCCTGTGACAGTGTTGAAAGGTGTGAGAGCCCCCGGCTTATTTCTATCCAACAGTGAAATAAAGGACTTAACATCTGGCCTTCCTATGATTGGAGCAGTGCTTCTCTATTTTCTGTCAGGCGCCCCAGGAAGAAGAAAATTCTATAAATAGTAGAATTTGTCTGTAAAGTTTATATAAGACTTATAACAATGGTGTTAGGTGTACTTATATGCATAACATTGTATCCTTATTAACATTAAAGAAAACAAACAAGAAATATAGATCAACTTACAGCAAAGAATAACTTTATCAACACTGTTTTTCCTTATTTTAACTACAAACATTTTTACCGACTAATTCAGTCCTTCTCAAATAGTTTGATACTGAAAAATAAAATGAAATAAAATCAATAAATAATAAATTCAAATTGATCAGCAACATTAGCTCAGGAGCACAATATATAAGACAATTTAACCTACAAAACTAAAATGAATTAAACAGCTTGTGCTGCTATTTCTTTTATCAGAATGAGGAAGTCGGAATTAATGGCTACAATGAGCACGTTTTGCAGGGCACAGCTTTTCGAAGCGGGGCTTGAAGCACGACGTTGCTCCCGCTCAGTGTTTAGCTGGGACCTGTACGTGGTCTTCAGTGCAGCATCAGCAGAGAGGCCAGGCTCACAAAGACAGGATGCTGCAGAAGGAAGAACGCTCACAGCCCTGGTCTTCATGAAATTGACTACACTTAAAATGTCAGTCACAACTTCATTTAATTCAGTGCTTCTCTGTGTATGACACGGTGTGTCCACGCATTAGGTGAGGCTTTCTTGATGAGTGCCCGAAGTCCTTTTCTCCATGGTCTGTGCACCATCACTGCAAACACCAATGCAGTTCTCCCACTTTAGCTCATTCTCAGCCAGGAAGCAGTCCAGCATTTTGAATAGCTCTTCAGCCGTGGCTCTGCCTCTGACATGTTTACAAAAAAGTAGATCCTCACGCAGGGAGTTGGTCATGCCAAAACATACACAAGCAGTTGCTGTCAGTTGCTTCAACAAATTACTCAAGTTGCATTCACAAAGTTGGATAATTGCTGGCAATATTCGGAACTCCAGCGGCTTATCGGCCTGATTGGGGTGTAATGTGTTTAAGTGACGCCCTAATTTACTTGGCTTCATGCTGTCCGCTGCCAGCATTTTCAGACACAGTAAACACGATGGTCTTTCCTCGTTCCCCTCTATTGTCACAGTGAAGCCAAGCGCTACATACGCTCTGTCATATTTCCTCGTCTTAGCTTTCGTCGTTTTTGGTTGTTTGTTGGACTGTTGTTTGTCTCATTTTCTCCATCTCTCTCTCTCCGCCTTTTTTTTCATCCTTGTTAAATATCTTTCCATGGTGTCTCTTGGGGGTTTGTTCACTGTGCTTCATATCTCCTGCTCTACACTGTGAGTAGGCAAAAAAAAAAATGTACACCATAGAGCTATTACTTACTGC
Source organism: Pterophyllum scalare (assembly GCA_024447675.2). Lineage (NCBI taxonomy): Eukaryota > Metazoa > Chordata > Actinopteri > Cichliformes > Cichlidae > Pterophyllum > Pterophyllum scalare. Next base: position 28,834 of record JAMQGT020010910.1, on the reverse strand, counting down.
ACACACTCTGACAATGAGAGCACCACTGCCACCTACTGGAGTGGATGTGCAAATACACTTTATTCTAGTACGGCAAAAACAGCATGTTCCCTGGGGTCACTCGGGATTGTTAATAGTTAATCATGCATGATTGTAATCAAATAACAGTCAAATATAAATAAAAACAATAAAAAAATCAATATAATGAATAAAGAATATGACCTGTGCTGATTTGTGTGTGTTGGAATGAAAAGAGGAAGTGCAGTAGGTCACTGTTTTGGCAGTTTGTGTGATACAGACAAGTGCTGAATGTTCCAATAGGGTGTGTGCACATGCGTGTGCGTGTGCATGTGCATGGTGTGTGTGTGTGTGTCTGTGTAAAAGTGTGTGACTCAGAAAGAGAGACAAAGAGGGGGGGGAGGGGTGGGGGGGGTGAGTCATCCTTATTGAAAAATGGGTAATAAAGGGAGCTATTTGGGAATTTTCTGGGGTTTTTTCACTTGCTTCCCATGGACAGAATAGAGAGCAACATCTGCAGAAGGGACTTTGGAGTTCATCAAGTTCAGCAAGACGTGCCAGAGGATTTACCACCGACGAACCACAGTGGATTTATGAATTGGGATTATAATTTTTGTCTTTTTCTCTACTCATTTTTGGCATGTTGGATTAAAGTTTCAAAGGAGGAGGACTTTGAATTGAGTCACTGCTACCCCATTTAGAATTCATCTGATATAGCCCGGAGAACATTATGCCAGTGGCCTGGGCATACTTAAAAGTCAAGATTCCTTTATTGTCACTGCATACGCAAGTATACACAACGAGATTCGGGTGCAATTCTCTGAACAGCTGCTCCAGCAGTTTAAAAAGGATAAAGAATAAAATCTAAGAAATAGAATAGGTCATAAAAAAAATAGAGTAAGTACACACAAAATAGTAAATAGTAAAATAATAAAAATGGTAAAAATAGCAAATATAGTAAAATAGTATTGCACAAAGTTCTCAGAATCCAAAATCCGACATGTGGTCAGATGTCTGTTGATGAAGCATTCATCAGTTTTTATGGCTCGTTGTATCGCCTTCTTATTTGCTGCTGAGCTGCTGCTGTACCATGCAAGGATACCATAGGTCAGGACAATCTCAACGGTACATCAATAGAAGGTGACCATGTGACAGTGCTCTCTGTGAGAGTGTCCTCTGGAAGTAATGTTATTGTTGTGCTTTCTTGACCAGTGACTTTGTGTTTGTTGTCCATGTGAGGTCTTCAGAAATATGTGCGCCCAAGAACCTGAAGCTGGAGACTCACTCCCCTCTGTTTATGAGAGCTGGCCGATGTTCCTCCTGCTGCTTCATGAAGTCGATGATCAGTGTGTTTGTCTTTTAGGTGAACACCAGTCAGTCAGTCTCTGAACCTCCTCTCTGTGGGCGGTCTCATCACTGTCAGTGATCAGCCCTGTGATCGTGGTGTCATCTGTAAATTTAACAATTACATTGGTGTTGTGGCCTGGTACACAGTCATGTGTGCACAGAGAGAAGAGAAAGGGGCTCAGCACACAGCCCTGAGGGGCCCCAGTGCTGAGCAACGGGGTGGTGGTGTGATGGGATCCCATCCTGACTGACTCCAGCTAGTCTGTGAAGAAGTCCTGAATCCACTGGCAGGTGTTGTACTGGAGGCTGAGACTGGATAAAAGTAGAAAGCAGTCTGCTAGAGAGGATGGTATTAAAAGCAGCAGTCCACAAAGAGCAGCCTGGTATATGATCCTCACTGTTCCAGGTGTAGCAGGGTGGTGTGGCGTTCAGTGCAAGTGGCATCATCCGTTGACCTGTTAGGGTTAGGTTATAGGCATATTGGTGAGAGTCCAGGCTGGGTTGAAGAGCTGCCTTGATGTGTCTCAGTGTCAGGCTTTCCAGGTACTTCATGATGACTTGTGTCAGAGCTACTCCCCTATAGTCATTAAACAGGTGACTGGAGCATGCTTAGCGTGGATGCCTTTAGGCAGTGAGGAACAGTGCACTGTGACATGTATCATTTAAAGATGTCAGTGAGAACTCCGGACAGTTCCCCACGCATGGTCCCTGAGTACCCATCCAGGCACGCCATCAAGTCCAGTTGCTTACCGGGTGTCAATCTTCCTCCCTCTTCTCTCTCCTGAAGATCTGTATCAGATATCAGCATTAGCGTAGAGTCCATTAGTTAGGTTATGATAAATTTCAGGTGATTTGATTATGTGATCCTCACTGTTTGAGTGGCCTTTTGCTTTGGCCCCTGCTAAATTGTTTAAATAAAATACCCTGCATTTAAAAATCTAAATTGTGAGCATTCACGCTCTGACTTTGTGTATCAGAAAAATAAGCCTTAGTGGTTCTTACAGGTTACTCTAGCCCTTAAAGTTAACAGATCCCTGGGGCCTATTATTTCATCAGAGGAAGATGGGATAGACATCCAGAGGGAAGAGAGGCAGTTAGAGCTAGGTGAGTCTGCTCACCACCTGCACAACCAACAGTTACTGTATTGCCTGTGGGGCAATACCTCGTAGAACCAGAAACTCTGAGTATTTCAAGCTAGTCCAGACTTCCTGTACAGGAGTAACTGGCTAATCCACAACAGCCATGGCTGGAGACATGAGTTCATTATCAGGAGCTCTTTCATGCATTTGTTACAAACTTTCACTTGGTCACAAGGATGAGCTGATTAGAGTTTGGTGGTCAGAGGTGACTGTGACCTTCCACACTGCTACATTGTCAGAGCTCAAAAGTTGACATAAATTAAGATAAAATTGAACACAAATGTCTTAAATGATACAATGAAAATGTGATGACGTCTGTATCATCTATAAAACAAAGGAGATCATTGTGGACTTCAGAAGAGTCAGACACCCCCTCCTGCCCCTGAACATTGGAGGATCTGTGGTGGTCCCCAGGTACAGGTACTTGGGTGTACCTAAATAACGACCTCACCTGGGGCAACAACACTTCCAGTCTGGTCAGTAAGGCACACCAGGAGGCTGAGGCATGCTAGGACTCATAAACTCAGTCCTCTCCTCATCCTACAGATGTGTGGTGGAGAGCGTCCTGGGCTCCTGCATCACTGTGTGGCACAGAAGCTGCTCTGCAGCAGAGAAGAAAGCTCTGCAGAGGGTGGTGAAGGCTGCACACAGGACTGCTGGAGTCAGCTTCTCCACCACTAGATGCAGGAAAAGGGCTGCCTGCATCCTGCACTGTAAAAAACAATACTGCATATTACTTCATTTAATTAGTGTAACATTTTTACACTTAAAAATATTGAGTTTATTTGAATGCCCTCAAATTGGTTATAACAAAACAGGAGTAATAAGTAAATGTGATATTTTCACTTACATCTGAATGAACTAGCTAAGCAGAAATATTACATCAAGCAATGAAAAAAATCCTTTCCAACTTGCACTCAAAACTACTGATTTGAAATATTACACAGTTGTCTTTCTGGTTGTAGTCAGAGTTTTGTGTGCAGTGGTTGTGTTACCCGATGAAGCGTCCGTGCTGCACTACAGTCGGGACAGCCTGTGGTTCCCACTGAAGTCTGAAGTCTGGTTGAAGTCTTTAAAATGGGGTGGGGAGTAGGAGGGAACTTGTTTGCCGCAGTTGCTGATGCAGTGATGGGGAAGCAATTCACTGCTGTTCCACAACACTGACAGCTTTTGCACGCGCCTGTGTGCATGCACGTGTACTTTAGCACAATCAGCAGCTAGTCTGAAGACGGCCAGAGTTTTCCTAGCTTCCCAGCTAGAGAGATAGCAGATTGAATCTCCTCACACATGCATATGCAGATATAGACCACACACACACAGTCAAACACCCAGCTTTGTTCACAGGCATGCAGGAGGAGAAGGAAAAGCGTATGGAGGTAAGAAAGGCATTCACAGTTCAGTATATACTAGTGTTATGAGAGTAAGTGGGACAAGTTGTACAGTATATGAGCAGGTGTGCATGTCTGTGTAAATATCCTTGTGTGTGTATATGTCCTCATGCTATGCTCTTGAATTGATATGGTGACTAAAGTGACTCAGGCTCACATGCACCCCACTATGACATACCGAGACCTGGCATCTATGTGTTCTGCAACTTGTGGTACCTAAAGGTTCTCCTGCCAGCAGGCTGAGGGGCAGCACTGGCAGCCGACAGTATTTTAAATGCTGAACTCAAGCTCCACCTTCTCCGCTTTGAGACTTGCAGTCCCAGAGGTTCACACTTATTTAAGTCCAACTTAAAACCGTAGCCAGGTAGAAGCAGAACAGAGGAACAGATTTTACATGATGTAATTGTTCTTTTGTACACTGGCCCTGAAGAAATATGTATAAAGAATTAGCGTTTTGCTTTCATGTGGTGATTTGCATGTGCAGCATGTAAAAGGCTGCTGTATTGACTGGGTTCAGTCTTAATGTAGTAACAGTTTTTTAGTTGTTTGGCACTTTAGACTTCCTTTAATTATGAATAGTGGATATCCAAGTAGAAGTTTTAATGGTATAAAATAATTCTTAATCTGGACAAAGAGGAATCCTTTTTGCTGTTATTTGTTTACATGCCAGCTGAAGCTGTCTTATGTGTTCTGGACAGCTGTTTATTGGATTGAATGGAAAAGTATGAGGACTCAGCTTTGGTTTATTCTCAAAGTCTCCCTCTGTGAGAACCAATAAAGTGCTCTCCAGTCTATTCATGGTTCTTCTCACTGGCTGTCTCTTTGTCTTGTCAGTATTGCTCACAGTAGAAACTCCCTTTGTTTCCTGGATGTAGGAGACGTAAGAGGTAGAAATGTAGGAGAAAGAGAAAGGTAAGGCTTTAGGCAAATTGTAGGACATCACTGCCCCATAGACTTTAAACTTTGCTTCTTGTTCTTTAGTTATTTATTTTTTGTGAAATTCTGTTTCTCAGTTATTAAAATAAGATTACTGGATATAGCTTATATTAAGATTTTCTTTTCAGCTTGAGGCCTGACAAAGATCTTCCAAGTTTGTTGCTTTTTTTCATTGTTTTTTATTTGCCATAATGTGAGCAAATCTCACGTAAGACCCGAACCAACAATGAGTGGATTCTACTGTGAGGTGCTGTATGCGTCTGATTGCAGAATAGAGTTACATTGTCCCAAGACTATTAAAATCACAATGGGACGCATACTGAGCACACTGAATTTGATCTGTGCTCAAACAGTCACTTCAGCAAAAGAGTTATTATTAGTTTGTGAATGTTATAGTGACCAGCTGTGTAAATTAATTTAGTGTAGATTTTTAGGAAAAATATACATTTCACCTCAAAATCTAAACTAAGGTACCAAGAGGTGTAGCAAATTTGGTCTTTTCATGGCCCTTGATGACAATAAGAAATAGAAATAATATTGCCAGCCTTTATCAAACCTGTTTGGATGATTCATAGCTCTCTGGGATCTTATCCTGCCTTAAAATGCATGATCGAAGCCTAACCCTATCCCGGCCGTCATAGGGCGAGGTCGCCAGCCTGTTGCTGGGCTAACACAGAGAGACTACCATTCACACCTATGGGCAATTTAATTAACCTAACCCCAGTAACTGCATGTCTGTGGACTGTGGGAGAAAACCCACGCAGACACGGCCACATGGTGGATTCAAACCCAGGACCTTCTTGCTGTAGGCAGCAATGCTAACCACCGTGCCACCGTAGCAGTAATACATCATTTAACTTTGCTTCAAACTCTCCAAGAAAATCTGCTTAAAATCTGTGCTTTTTCACTGTGACTTTTCATTATGAAACAACGGAATAATTAAAATGATTTGACTGAATATGCTGCTCAACTCTTTATACGGGACCACTGGTCCTGTCTTTTTTCTCTAAGGTTGTTCATGCAGTGCTGCCGGTCCACGGAGGAAAACCTCTATGGACCTGCAGTGAATGTTCCCGTAAAGTTAGTGACTGGTAGCCATTGTGTACCTCCTATGAGTTTCTCCAGATGTCAGCTATTGATTTTTAATTAACAATGACTTTTCCTATTGTTGTGGCAGTCCTGAAATCTCAGTCTAAACTCCTGTTGTGTAAGGCTGAACAAAGGCACAGTTGGTTTCTTAATTATATGTAAATGTATTGGCATAGAGGGCATCTTGTATTTTATTAATGTGAGACATAGTTTAAGAAAAAAGCACGGCTGCCTTCTGTGTGATGTGTAGGCAAATACAATTATAAAATACTTTTTATATTCCTCTTGAAAAGACATATTTATAATCTGATGATTAACTCAGGGGGACCTGCTAAATGCAAACATCATCCATGAGCTACAGAGTGGCTTCGCTTTAGTTTGGATTCCACGTGCTATCTGTCACTGAGTCGTGGGCTCTGGATTAATTTAATTTTATCCAAAAATGTTAATGCTGATGCAAAATTATTGCTTGTTTAATATTTGTTTTCTGTTCTGGTCAAAGTGTAATTGAAGCCCTGTCACTGTAGTACGGGCCCTCAGCCTCTTGAATATTACAAAGTGTACTGAATTGCAGCTAAATTGATTCTGATAATCTTGTTGTGTCCTGATCAGATCTTCTATAGCCTTGTTTTGCCGTTTCATAACATAGCAGCACAGTAAAATTTGTGGTTTGGTGCATGTAAAGGGAAATGTCCTCTTAAGAACTGCCCAGTTACTAATTCCTCATTGTAATGTTAGAGTAAATGTATGAATGGCAGCTTTTAGAAGAGAACAAAGCTTTTCAGTGTATCAGTGGAGTTGAAGCACCGGCGTGTGTTTTGCTTGTGCATTTAAACACTTTGATGTCAGATATTATTTACTGGATTCTATTTTCTGAAGTTGTAATGGGGACTAGTTTCCCCACAGGCTACTTCATTAAGTAATCCGTACTGACCTCAATCACCATTTAACAATGTGAGCTGTAACTGAATTTTTATTTACTGACTATGTTCCTCCAAACATAGCTCCTCAGTGTAACAGTTCCATCTAGTGGTTCAATCCAATTAACACTGTAACGGAGTGTATTTAAAAAACTATACATAACGCTAGCTCAGAATGCAGAGTGTGCACAGTGTCTCCTGCACTCTTTGGAAAAGCTACATGGTAGTAATAATCATCACCACTGCAGCTGTGGTCAGTGACGTGTAAGACTAAAAATGATTTCATCCTCTGCAGCTCTCGCTGGAGGACGAATGAATTGTCATCATACAAAGACTCTGACAAGACAAGCTGAAGTTTGAAACAAATGCAGCACAGCTGCATGTTGTTTTCTTTGTTGAGCCAGCACAATATGTAGTAGGCATTTACAGTACTATATTTTGCCTGCAGACAGGTTTGCACAGGGCCTGGCAGCAGTGACAGTGTGTGCATCAGTCAGTCACTGCATTAAACCCCTTGAGCCGCCTTCCCGAGACAGTGCAATCTGCTGCGCTACAAAAACTGTTCATGTGCAGCTTGAGAAAATAACTAGAGAGAATCAGTCAAGACTGAAAAAAGTTTTCAAACTCTTCAGTATATGTAATGAAGCCATGCAAATCTTTACCTTTATATTAAGAAAATTTTATGAGTTACAAGCCAAGGCTTCATGTTTTTTCCAGCACTGATTATCTCATATAACCTCTTCAACAGATCAGGCAGCAGCATGATTTTTTTCAGGGCTGAAAACACATTAAACTCTGTTACAAACAACATCCACTCCAGCTGCCACAATCCTGAGCCAAAGCCTTGGACATAAACACTGTAGAGTATATCAGCTTCAGCAGCTAAACTGCACCAATTTACTGTCTGTCATGTAGAGGAGCCAAATCAAACACTGGTACCCTCGATGTTTAGTTTGTCTTCTGATAATTCAATGGAGAAAAGTTTGAAGCTATTTTCAAAACCACTTTCTACAGTCGTATCAATATGTAGGAAAGCTGATGGTTGATCAGAAGAAGCTACAGCATAAGAAAGATCTTTTTAAACTACATTTTGATAGCAGGCTCAACTTTTAGCAATGAGTCTTAGCAAAATTGTTTAAAATTGTTTTCCAACACTCACAAATCTTCAGTGCTTGGTTGAAAATCTTTCAAATTCTTCTCTAATGTTATTCAATTCCTGTCAGGTTTTTTTATTTGTTTTATTATTTTATTTTATTTTTTTTACTGGTGGCCTGTTTCCATCATCAGATTCTGGATAGCATAATGAGGTACAATCCACCACTTGCCTTCTCTTCCTGGGAGTGTCTTTGCTGGATTCAGAATATTCTGTCAACCTTGCCCTCTAGGCATCAACAACTGAATGATTGCAGAGATGTGTGACCATTCATAGAATTGCCATGGTGGTTTGTTTAAAACGGTCTGTGTTTAAGTTTTCATCCGGTTCCATCTCATAAGCTTTGGCTGATTTCTGGAATGGATTGTGGCACACACCTATTCAGATCAGCTCATCTTTTGGGTTGTATTTAACACATCAAATTATATTCCCATCTGGAATAAGCTTTATTTGTTTATGATGACCAAGTAAATACAGGGGGTCTCTGTATTTACGTGCATGAGGACTGGTGAATCAACGGAACAAACATAGACATTAATGACCAGCAGGGGGCCCACCCCAACGGTGTTCATATTATCACGGGAGACTTTAACACGGCCAACTTATAGACTGTACTCCAATTCCACCAACATGTCAAATGTTCTACAAGAGGGGAGAACACTCTTGACCACGTTTACTCCAACATTAAGCACGCTTACAGAGCCAAACCCCTCCCCCACCTTGGCCAGTCCGACCATCTTTCCATCTGCCTCAGACAGAGAGCCCGGCCTACTGTAAAAACCATCACAACCTGGTCTGAAAACGCACTCTCTGACCTACAGGACTGCTTCACACACACAGGCTGGGACTTATTTGAACATGAGGACCTGGAAACATTCACAGGGACGGTACTGGACTACATTAAGTTCTGTATCGGAAATGTGACTGTTAGCAAAAACATCCGGGTCTTCCCTAACCAGAAACCCTGGATGAACAGCCAGATCACTCCTCAAAACCCCTGCTGCCTTCAGGTCAGGAGACAGAGCTCTGTACAGTGCTGCTCGAGCTGACCTGAAAAGAGGAATTAAAGAAGCCAAGATGGACTACAGGAGGAGAACAGAGTCCCACCTGTCCAGCAATAACACACGGGAGGTGTGGCAGGGCATTCAGACCATCACAAACTTCAGAGGCTGTGATGTGACTGCAGGAGACCTGAGTGTGTTGCTAGCAGAGGAACTTCACTGTTTCTTTGCTTGCCCTGAGACACCTCAGGACCACCCATCACATGTTCCTGGATAAAGGACCTCTTAACCAACTGGCCCCAGACTGTGAGACTTGGCCCCATCTCTCCTCCACCTGCACACTGAGCACTGGCTCCCCACAGGGCTGTGTGCTGAGCCCCCTCCTGTACTGCCTCTACACCCATGACTGCAGTCCGGCCCACAATAACAACCTCATCGTCAAATTTGCTGACGACACCACAGTGGTCGGACTCATCTCAAGGGGAGATGATGCAGCCTACAGAGAGGAGGTCCTGAAGCTGACAGCCTGGTGTTCAGAGAACAACCTGCACTGAACACCATGAAAACCAAAGAGATCATCATCGACTTCAGGAAGCACAGGACTGACCCAGCCCCCCTCTACATTAATGGAGAGGGTCCACACCTTCAGGTTTCCTGGTGCCCTCATCTCTGCTGATCTCTCTTGGTCAGATAACATCACAGCTGTTATCAAGAAGGCTCAGCAGCGACTTCACTTCCTGAGGCTCCTCAGGAAGAACAACTTGGACTCAAACCTGCTGCTGACCTCCTACCACTCATCCATTGAATATCTGAAAATGTTAATATCTTCTGTACTTGCAAAGTTGTGAGGGCTCAGAAAGCACCACATTTTGGGAGGTTGGAGGCACTGATTTTTTATTTGTCCCATATAATAAATAGTTCTCAAACTAACAAAATAAGCAGTATTCTCTACTTGGGTTCTCTGAAGTGAAAAGCACTGGTCTGTTTACCATTTCATAGCTCTCACATAAGCCCCAGTGGACTAACCTAAACAGCCAAACAGGGAAAGTTAATCAAGGGAAATCACAATGTAAAGTGTTGATGCAGAATATATTTTTTAATCATTTCATGGCAGTCTCAGCAGTTTGTTCAGTTTGGATTCTTGTTCAAAAACTATCCAACAGTGTTGCTGGAAGATCAGAATCAGAATTCATTTTATTGTCATTATATGCCAAACATATAACAAAATGTCTATTCCAGACACCCATCCAAGGAGATAAGTGTCTGCGGCCTTGCAGCCATCCGATTAGGCAACTATGAAGTTACAGACTGAAGCAAAAAGAAACAAGCAAAAAAAAAATCATGGGCATTTGAAGAGATCCAGTCTACACATAATTCTTTGTCATACCTATATTGATGCACATAAGAAAGTCATTGTTTATTATGTTGCCAACTGTACATAAGCACACAAAGCAGCTTACACTCATTAGTGGGCACATTTTGCCACTGATGACAGTGTGTCAGACAGGACAGGAGGGCTGAGTCTGGGGGAGAGAGTGAGTCAGAGTCTCAGAGTCAGTTTGGCTCCATTCACCAGTAACAGTACTTGGTCACGAATCCCATCTTACTCCAATGAGAGTTTATAAAACTTCCAGGTGGAAAATGGTTGCTGCAGAAGTGGATATTGGTAGTGACCCTTAGCCTTCTATCAGTGTGCTTCGTCATCAGCTGGTTAGTCAAAGAAATATAAAAAGAAGCACAATCTGTTCTTCCATTTTAGGAATCAAGGAAAGATTTATAGTTAACAAACTGTAGGCTAAAAAGCTGTAGATAAATTATCTTGAAATCTCACAGGAGGACCACTGATGGTAAGGCAGTTACACCAAGCTGGAGGTGACTTTTAAAGACATTAAATTACTGTGGTTTTGCAATTCTCCCCTATTCATCAGACATAGGGGAGGCAGCAAACCAATAATTAAATATAACTTCAACAATAAACAGAACCCAGATAACTTTAACTATGCAGGCCTGAGAACATAATTACTAAATGCAAATAAAATATCAAAAGCAACCTACTAAACATTGAAGCATCTTGACCTAAATAAGGTATCGGAAAACTAGAGACTACTGATCAATAACAACTTGTCTGTGTTGTTCTGAGTCATCCAGGTCATAGTCTCTGGGGTCCTTTTAACACCGGGCAGACAACATTCCCTCTAAGGCAGAAGGGAAACAAAAACGACATGTATGTAAAGAAAGCCCTTAAAACATGTGGTTATCCCCACTGGGCTTTCATCAAATCAGCCAAGAAAAGAATCCACCAACTAAGGAGAATGACAAGCATGACATCCCAGTATACAGTGGGAAAGTATTCAGACCCCTTTAAATATGTCACTCTTTGTTTCATTGCAGCCATTTGCTAAAATCAAAAAAGTTCATTTTCTTTCTCATTAATGTACACTCAGCACCCCATCTTGACCAAACCAAGTCACGCTCTAAAGCAAAAACTGATCCATCCCAAACTCCCAAACACAAGATAAGCAACATAGTATATTCAGCTCAATTCAGTTTTGTTTATATAGTTCCAAATCACGACAAACAGTCGCCTCAAGACACTTTGTATTGTGGGTAAAAACCCAACAGTCAAAACAACCCCCTTTGAGCAAGCAGTTGGCAACAGGGGGAAGGAAAAACTCCCTTTTAACAGGACGAAACCTCCATGACCATGCTGTCCAGTGCAAAGAGTGCTCAGATTTCTACGCTGGAGAAACCAAACAGCCTCTTCACAAACACACAACATAGAAGAGCCACCTCGACAGGACTAAGCTGAACATCTGCCTCTAAAGGTCAAAGGTCACTCGTTTGAGGATGCCAATGTTCACACTTTGGAAGACAGACGGTTTGAAAGAGGAGTAAAAGAAGCATCTATGTCCACTGTGAACAACCATCATTGAACAGAGGAGGTGGATTATGTCACCAACTGTCCCCCGTCTACTATCAGTCCTGACAGACCTCCTCATGCACCTCAACCCCCACTCACACCTTTCTTCAGGTTTCACCCAAAACCACTGATTAAGGAGACCCACACCTTCATTCACACCATGGTGCACGTGAGTATGCACATGAACAACAGAGGGTCACAATCACCTCCAGGAGACAACCCCCACTGGGTCTGTGTCTCCTGGGTCTCTACCTTTTTTTAGAACTGAAGAAGCCTTTCGGATGAGAAAAGAAAAGAAACTAGAAAAGGAATACAGTCATCTCTTTTCAAGCTCCAGAGAAAAACAACAACACTCAGACTGGAAATAACTCAAATACCAAAACAAGTGTCGTGGTCTGCTTTCCAGTCGTTTTAAACACTCCCAAAACACTTCAGGACACAGATAATTCGTTTCCATGAAGTTCAGTAGGAATCTTGTGAAACTGTAACAATTACAATGAAATGTCTGGATTATTAAAGAAATCAAAGATACAGCACGCAGATGAATAACACAGCTTAACTAGCCTGGCTATGTATCTTACATGGTAAACACAATCAAGCTAACGAACAAGCACTAGTGAAACACAAAGTATGGTCAACCTAGCAACACAAGTAGTAGTGATGTTAAAGCCCAGAGGCCCGTGTCGAGCGAAGGGGGCGTTTCCAAATGAAGCCCGTATCCATCCATCCATCCATTCTCTTCTGCTTATCCTGATCAGGGTTGCGGGGGCTGGAGCCTATCCCAGCTGTCATAGGGCAAGAGGCAGGTCACCAGCCTGCTAACACAGAGAGACAGACAACCACATTCACACCTGTGGGCAATTTAGAATCACCAATTAACCTAACCCCAGTAAATGCATGTCTTCGGACTGTGGGAGGAAACCCACGCAGACACGGGGAGAACATGCAGACTCCACACAGAGAGGCCGGGGCCAAGGTTGATTCGAACCCAGACCTTCTAGCTGTTGTTCTAACCATAAGGCAGCAGTGCTAACCACTGCCACTGAGGCCTGTATGTGACCGCCTCATACTGTGATTCGAGTTGCTGAAAAAGACGTGGGAAACAGAGGAAGTGTTCTGGGTGATGTGAGGTGAGTCTGATCCGGTTATAGCGGCATAATCAGAAGCACCTGGATCCTCACCTGTACACATTAGCGCTTCAGTTTCAGCGCCCCTGCTTCTTCAGTCCTCAGTAATAGAGTTTTCTAAGGCTGGGGAAGTTGTATCAAAAATACACACCACACACTGTCTATATACCATACTTAATTGATATACCACAACTGATCTATTGATACTTAGATATACTAGATCAACACAGGTTTATTTAATCTAGTTTTACAATACCTCAAATGGAGATTTTGACGTAATAATTGCATAATTATGCTAAAAGATCCGCCAGTCAACATGTAACATAACAGCAGTAATGCCGTACATCAAATGTCCAGCAGATGTCTCTGTGTAGGTTCTCAGTCTTCCAGATCATAGTACTCTCTGGGGCTTGAAAAAAGGCGACTGCACTTCTTTTTGTTCCTTTCAGACTTTTCAGCTCTCATCTGAAAGGCTTCTTCAGTTCTCAAACCAAAGGTGGAGAGACCCAGGTATTTAAACTTCCCTGGAGGTGGTTGTGACCCTCTGTTGTCCATGTGCATAATCACATGTGCCCTCGGTGTGAAAGGAGGCGTGGACCATTACAATCAGTGGTTTCAGCTCCTAAATGTTCATGATGAGTTTGGTTTTAAAGTGGAGCTGGCAGTCATCCAGGAAAGCCTGAATATCTTCTGGTGTTGCTTTGGTTTGGGACATACATAATCTTTCATAAAACTGTTGGAACCATTTATTAATATCTTTATGTGAAGTTAGGAGCTCCCCTGTCTCTGATTTAATCTTGTGAACTGAGCACTCATTCTCTAGTTTACACAACTGTCTGGCAAGCCGTTTGTGTGGTGTATCCCCAAAGTGAAACACTTCCTGTTTTGTAAACCTAAAGGCTTTACTGATTCTTCCTGAGAGTATTGTATTTAGGTGACACTTGAGTGTTAAGATCTGATTAACTTTATCTTTAGAAGGGTGTTGCGCATTTTCTGCATCAAGCTTGTGTATCTGATCTTTCAGTTTTAATTGTTCCTCCTTGCTATGTCTTCGCCTAGCGGCTTGAAATGAGATGATGCATTGTCTTAAAGAGCACGGGGGGGGGGGATTTCTGGCTTACTGTATCATTTGTCTTGAAAAATATGCTAATGTGTGTTTTGATGTGTTTACAAAATGCAGAATCAGTAATGAGCTGTGGGTTAAATCTCCAGCTACCCTGTTGTTGAACCATGTCAAGTAATCTAAGAGAAAATAATATTATTGTATTTTGCACTGCCAGAATCTTGCAGTAATTTCCCATCCACCACGAAATAGCCTATTTTTGTGTAGATGTTGTGTACTTGGGAATGAAAAGAGTTCTGCCTGTCTGTTGGGTTTAAGATCCTCCACCCATCACATAGGTTCATATTTTTAATATAGTAGATGCAGTATGCAGTTTAGCATTGTTTTGCTGAAATATGCAAACGCCTTCTCTGAGAAAAATATCATCTGGATGGGTGCATGCATTGCTCAAAAAACTGTATATACTTTTAGGGATTGATGGTTTCTTTCTAGATGTGAAAGCTGTCAATTTTTTAGCCATTAATGCGCCTCCATACCATTAGAGTATGACAGACTGCTGATAGTAAACCAGACGGTGGTATAAAGTGCTTTGAGTGCTCCGCTAGAGTAGAAAGGGCTCCATAAGAACTAGTCCATTTACCTTTCCTCTCCTCTTTATTTCAGAGCATATGGCATCCATGTTTTCCAAAAAGAATTTCAAATTTCAGTTCGTCTGACCATAGAACAGTTTTACAGTTTGCCTTAGTCCAGTTTAAATGAGCTCTCACACAAGGTGGCAGCAGTCTAGATCATATTCACAGATGGCTTCTTTCTTGCGTGATAGAGTTTCAACTTGCATTTGTGCATGGCACGTGAAGTGTGCTCCCATATAATGATTTCTGGAAGTGTTCCTGAGCCTGTGCAGTGATTTCCTTGGCACAATCAGGCCTGTTTTTAATGCAGTGCCATCTGAGGGCCTGAAGATCACAGGCATGCAATACTATTTGTGACCTTTTCCCTTGCACACAGATCTCTCCAGATTCTCTGAGTCTTTTGTTAAGTACTGTAAGTTGTCACAATTTTACATTGAGAAACATTATTATGAAATTTTCACATAACTTTTAGATGCAGTTTTTTTTTATAAATCGGTGAACCTCTGCCCATCTTTACTTAGAAACTCTGCCTCTCTAAAATGCCCTTTTTATGTACTCACTCATGTTACTGACCTGATGCCAGTTAACCTAATTAGCTGCAAAACATTCCTCCACCTGTTTATTTTTAGAACCACATGCTTTTTTTATATGAAGTAATAAAAGGTTTAGTTTTGAATGAAATATGGGTTCATGAAATTTGCAAGTTGTTACATTATTTTTTTCATTTTTTAATGTATTTTTTTCAACATTTTACACAGCATTTGTTGGAAGTGGGGTTGTATGTTCTTCTCTGCCTCCTCTTGTATTTGTGCTTCTGTGCTGAGAGTGCTGGCTGTAATTGATTGTTCATGGAACTGTTAATTTGTTAAGTCTCACCTATGCTGTCTGCTCTTAGTGGTCACATATGGTCCTCCTGCTCTCTCAGAACAGGCCACCAGCAGTACATGGGCCAACCCGCAACGGCCACCACCAACCCTGCATGAACCCAGCTCTGATCAGCACTACCTGGGTGAGAGAGAGGCCTAGTTTTTTTTTTTTCCCCCACCACATTCAAATTGCATACATTATCATGTTGGCAATTGATAAGAGAATGATATCATTCTAAGCATTTCTGTCACCACAGTATTTAGAGATAATACTGTTTTAGGCATTGCTCAGTTGTCGTCACTCATGTTAAAGTGTGTAACTTATTGTGTCTGTGTTCATGTGCTCACTAACACATGTTTAAGATCTCCTGCTGGTTCCCATGTACACTCACTCCCTTTTTACAGGCTGTGCTAACGGTGAACCCCTCCATCTCTACATGCTTTGGATGCTTCTTTGTACTGCACGTCCCTCATGAGTTACATGATCCACCACGGTGCCTCTGTCTTAACTTTGTGAAAATGTGTTATTGGTTACCACCCTAAGGGTTTTGCTCTCTCATTGCTTTTATTATATTTAAAAGAGAACATGAAGATGGAGCAACAATAATTCACAGCTTGAAATAAATTTTTTTAAACACTATTTTGAACTCCTTTGGTATCTACCTGATAAAATGTTCTACAATGTGTATATTTTTCTGTCCTTTATGATTAATAGCTGCAAATTAATTATTC
Organism: Pterophyllum scalare; assembly: GCA_024447675.2. Classification (NCBI taxonomy): domain Eukaryota; kingdom Metazoa; phylum Chordata; class Actinopteri; order Cichliformes; family Cichlidae; genus Pterophyllum; species Pterophyllum scalare. Next base: position 12,524 of record JAMQGT020010910.1, on the reverse strand, counting down.
TTCTTCTTTTTAAAGTCAGAATATTTAAACATTTTTATAATATTTATACTAAGAAAAGCAAATATTCAAAATGATTGAATGAATTTGAATTTGCTGAAGTTAATCGAAGATAAATCATCTCTTCAGTCATTCATGTGAACAACAGAGAGGTGGTGTAAAATTACTTTTCGACCAGCATTCATATCTGACCCCCCCGCCACCACCACCACCACCACCAACTGTTGCTCTTTCTTCCTTTTCACTCTCAGCAGTATCCCTACCAAGAAGACAACTCACTGCCTCTCGACCAGGGATTCCCACAGCTCACCGGCGAGGCTCGCGCCCCGGAGCTTGTGCACGTGTCAGAGAAGAACCTGTCCGAGATCGAAAACGTGCACGGCTACGTGTCCCATTCCCACATCTCTCCTCTCAAGGTCAGCACCTCAGCCTTTCTCCTCACACTCACACTTTGGAATTTTCCACCTGGCATAAAACACATGATCCCCTTCATCCCAACGCAGCACTCTGAACGGCTGCCAGCGTGATCTCTCCCTCCTCTGTTTATCCTTATGCGCTGCATGTGGCCACAGATGGCCCAGTTTTGCACCACATTACATTTTATCTCCTTTTATTGAGTGTTTTGTTAGATGTTTGCAGATGAAAAAGGGGTAAAAGCAGAGCACCCATATGAGTGACAGAATTTATATATTTTTTCTGTGTAGCACAAATGAATGAGCAGACATTTTCCAAAGTATTTCCTGATTATTTTTTTTCATATCTTCATATTCATATCTTTTGTTGTGCTTTTCTGATTTGCAGAAGCACAAATTGTTGGCAATAATGTATAATAACACATTCAGTAGTATTGACTGGTGTCAAATATATAGTACAGTATGTGCTGCATGTATGCTGAGTTCAGTAGCACCATGTGAAATATGCAGGGTCAGTAACTTGTAATGATGGTCCATTTGGCAGGTGGGGCTTGTGGCTCCACTCTGGTTTGAGCCAGTAAAGGCGGTGTTGCACCTGAAGGGACCGTATTGTGTTTGTGGTTTGTATGTGCTGCTTGAAATCCCCCACTGGTTCACTTTTGTGAGAACGAACTTCCTAAATAGGTTTGTGGTGTGTTTTATATTTGTTATTCTTGGCTGTTGCCACTAGTGCTTGTTCTGCTTGTGTAAGGTCTTGAATGACATTAGACTGTATTTTCAAAACTCTATTTTCCATTACTTTGGGTAGTGATTGACATGCTCACTAGGACACACAGAACTGTGGGTTAGCAGCAGGGCTAGATTTGGTGTAAAAAGATTTTGGACCACAATGCAATCATAATGCAAGCTTGATGCTATCGTTATTCAGCTGTCATCTACAATGTGGAACATCCAAGGAATATTTTCATGTGAGGTAAAGCTGGGAGAAGCTTGGATATATGTGGTTGGAAATATAACCTGAATGTACAATAAACACGCAGACCTACGGCCTAGCTCATTATTACTCCCTGCTGCTGATGACTGTACCTGGCTCTGAAATGAAGCTCTCTGACCGCTCAACTCTGCCACAGCATTAGTGAAACACTGTAACGCAATGGCAGACCCGCAAAGTGGTGAGGAGGAAGGTGCAGTTACTGAAGGTGATCTCAAGAGGGCAGTTGTGCCTACAAAAAAGAGCCTTGAGGAGATCCTGCATCAGAATATCACTGCAAGGTGATCCAAGCTAGGACTGTTAACTGACTAACCCAACCAAACACCTTATGGAAAATGATGACAGTCTGATACATACTGAGCAAAAGGAAATGAAGAGCTGTATGAGGAATTCACTGAACTGAACCAGTCAATGAAACTATATTTGAAAGGAGACAAAAGTGAGGCTGACCAAACGTTCTGGTTTGAGCCCAAAGATTTTATGGAAAGAGCAGAGAGTTGTACTCAGGAAACAAACCTGCAAACCCGTCTTCCTGTTGTAGAAGTTCATATGCATCTTCTGCTGCACTGCGGGTTTTTTTTTTTTTTAAGCCTGTCATGTCTGGCAGATGTTGCAAACAGAACTGCGATCTGAATGCACTGTTGTGCCTGACATATTTACTCTTCCAAGATGAGCTCTATAGATTCTCTTTAGGCTCCTCTTGTTAATGTTTATTTGTGTTATTTGCCCATACATATTCGTGTGTCCTTATGACGCCAGAGTTGAGAGGCTGAGAGAGAAGAAGGAAAAAAGAGAAAGTGGAGAAAATGGGGAAAAGGGGATAGCGAGAACCGAGCACAAGCAGTTAAACCACAATGATTCATCAACTGCTGCACTTGTAAAATAAGAAAAAACAACATAAAAAACCAAAGTATACCTGGAAACATACATTTATAAGGAAAAAAACAAAACAGAAACAAAGCATGGCTACACAAACCAACATCCTGCTGTGCCATGCCTGCATGAGTAAGCGTGAGTGTCTGTGTCCACGTCATGAAACGCACTTACTGACGAGGGCGGTGTGTGTGTGTGTGTGTGTGCGTGTGTGTGCGTGCATGCACATGTGTGTGTGTGTGTGTGTGCTACAGCACACACACACACAGAGACGCACACAGAGACATGATTCTGTCAAGGAAATCGCTGCACGGGCTCAGGAACACAGAAATCATTACATTAAAACTCTGTCATACTAAGAGGAAGCCATCTGTGAACATGATCCACAAATAGCCTCTCTGGGCCAAAACTAATTTCAAATGGACTGAGAAAGTGGAAACCTGCTCTGTGCTCAGATTAATCAAAATGTGAAATTCGTTTTGTCAAACATGGATGCTGCGTCCTCCAGACTAAAGGGGAGAGGGACCATCTAGCTCAAAAGCCTGCATCTGTGATGGTATGAGGGTGAACTGGTGTCTATGGAATTTGCAGTTTGCACATCTGGAAAGGCACCATCAGTGCTAAAAGGTGTATATCGATTTTTGGAAAATGTATGCTCCCAGCCACAACATATTTTTCAGGAGGGCTTTGCATATTTTAGCAAGGCAATAGTAAACCACATATTGGATGCATTACAACAGCATGGCCTTGTAGTAGAAGAGTCTGGATGCTGAACTGACCTGCAGTCCAGATCATGAAACTCAAAATACAGTGAAGACAACCCAGGACAGCTGAAAGCCAGAATCCTGAATCATAAAAGTCTAGCAGCTGGTCTGCTCAGTTCCCAGACATTTACTCGCTGTTGTTGAAAGAAGAGTGGATGCTACACAGTAGTAAACACGGCCCTGAGGCCTGCTGCTTCCATCATAGTCAAAATTAACGCGGTTTTTTTCTTACAATGGGAATTTTTCTCAGTTTAAAAATCTGGTGTTTTCTCTGTTCCACTGTAAATAAAATATGGGTTGATGAGATTTCCAAATCGCTGCGTTCTGTTTTTATTGAAATTTTACAGTGTCCCAACTTTTTGGAAGTGGGGTTGTATCTGTATACTAATTGGAATAATTGAATTACTTTGCTGGGATTGAACAAACCCCTAAAAGTACATGTGTGTTCATCAGAATGACAGTTTTCCTTAAACACCCTTACCTCATTTACTATGGAGGCATCATGAATATGCTAAATGTCTTCTATGTGCAGCCTTCTAGCAGTTTCCCCATGGCTCGAAACAATTCTCTACTTCATGATGAAACTGTTTCCAGAACCACAAGTAAGCCAGCAGTCTGAGAACGAAGTGCTCTATTGGGGTGATACGGTACTATGAGGTCTTTGAGATAAGATGGGGCCTGATTATTCAAGACCTTGTATGTTAGGAGAAGGATTTTAAATTCTATTCTAGATTTAACAGGGAGCCAATGAAGAGAAGCCAATATGGGAGAAATCTGCTCTCTGGTTCTAGTCCCTGTCAAAATGCAATTTAGTGAGGAAAAAAAAGAAAATAACACAAAGATCAATACATAAATTAATTTTAATTCATTATACTTGTTATATTCATACAGGGGTGTGTGTGTGTGTGTGTCCAGAGCATTTATAGTATGGTAGTGAAATATTCCCGGTCTCCTCCTAGGATCAGCGTCTTTATGTTTGAAATGTTTCCTGAAATTTGGAATTGCAGAATTGAGCTGGTTAACGTGAGTTTCTTCATTGCATTGAAAAATGTACGTTTTAGAAGGAACTGCAGCTTAGTTTGAACCTTTCAGAACGTGACCATGTGTGATGTTTTCTTTGTTGAATTTTTGTGTGTGTTTTTCTTGTTCAGTTGCCAGTTTGTGATCGCCGAGCACCTGATTGGTTAGGCAGCACTTCCGCTTTCTGTCTGACAGTAAAGAGAGATTCTGTCACTTCCTAATCTCTGTTTAGGGCCAGACAGCATTCCAATCTGATTTGACTTCTAGTGTCTTCTTTCCAGTGTTTCACAGTGTTACTTTGCAGTGTGTTCTCATCTGGTTTACTCTGATTAGAGTTTGGAAAGCAGAGTTATTGTAAAACTAGTCGGTGTGTTTGAGAGTGGGCAGTGAGTATCAGCACAGGGGACATAGGGACACTATGATGGAGCACAGTGGGCAGGATTATACATTCATATTTTAAGCCAGATTTTATCTGGAATTTGGAAGTTATAAAATGTTCTCTTAATTGCATTTAAAGTACTAAGAGCTTTTTCTTTGAGTGCATTCACTGACACGTTGAAGTTCCCCGATGCTATTATACCAAGGTTCAATTATTGAATTATTTATGGTGGACTGGTGTTTGTTTTCCTGACATCTAGGACATTTTTGCAAATTCTTTTTTTTCTTTGGTATTTCCTGCCAGGAACTTGTTCTGACAGGATGTCTCTCCTGTTGCTGTAGTCCCTGTTCAGTATGAGACTGTAAAACAAGGCCATCAGTGTAAAACAGATTTCAGTCTAGGTGAGCTCATTGGTCCAGCTCAGCAGCAAGTTCATTTATATGCATTTGCCGTACATGTTTGCTAATTAAAATTTGGAGGGTATATACATGGTCAGTGGAGCTGTATTTTTGGAGGAATCCATCCATCCATCCATCCATTTTCTTCCACTTACCCAATTCAGGGCAGCTGGAGTCTGTTCCAGCTGTCATAGGACAAGAGGCAGGGTACATACATAACTGATTTTGGTTAATGGCATCTGCAATATCTTCAAGTTTCATAGGGTTGTAGTTTATTTTTTGTGCCAGTATTAATAACCACAGCACGACTCTGAAAAGAATAAGTGGTTACAAAGGTAACTGAGAGTCTTTCCTCCCTTTTCTGGCTGCTGTGTAATAAACCAGAACCGGCCATTCTGGGCTGAATTATATGCTTCATCCATTCTTTGGGACACAATGGAAGTGCTCATTGGCCATCTCGATTGGAAACTTTTCCTGTGTGTGTGTGTGTGTGTGTGTGTACATGTGAATACATGGATCTTGCCTTAGTACCCCATGAAGGTCAACAGGACTGAAAGATTGTAATTTATGGCAGTGTGTGGGAGTTACATTTAATTGTTTTTATATTTACTTCAAATTTCACTGTACTTGAGCAGTAAGGCTAAGTGGTTTGGTTGGTACAAGCACCAAACTTCCTGCAGCCTGTAAAGCTTTTGTTTTTGGACTTTGATTTCTTTATTTCTCCGTTCTTTAAACTTTTCTCTTATCTTAACTTTCTACGGTTTGCCTTCGCAGACATGCTGGTTGAGGGAGTTTTGGCCTTTTTCTTTGCTGTGGGAATAGCGTTTTGTTTGGGACTGTTGGAAAGCAGTGCAACAACTTCATGCTACTTGCATTGTTTACTCCAGAGGTGATTGCCCTAAAACTGGCCAGTCTGTCCAGAACAATATCAATTCCAGTTGAAGTCTGGAGGGAAACACACTGTGGATGCAGGGGTGGACCGATGAAGAGGAAGAAGAGAGATGGGGTGAGAGCAGAATTCTGGAGAGAAGCAAATATAAGCCATGCTTTCCCTCTCTCATCATGTGGGACTTATGGTTGCTGCTGAATAAAATGGAGATCCAAAGTCAAAGGTATCTTGAGAGTGCAGTTTAATGTGCTTCAGAGTCATGGCGGTCCCACATGTCCCCACGTGTCCATCGAGGACTTTCATACTGTTCAAGCCAATAGAGGCTGTATTGCTAGCAGTAAGAGAAAAGAGGGGTGTAATCCTGCTGATATTATTATCAAAGACCATATTTGGTACCTGGGCACTGAACTGTGTGCTATTGGACTCTGGCCATATTATTTACCCTGTGAGTTCTCACATGTCATCATAGTCCCTGTTTATGCCCCTCCCTCTGTCAGCCACACTTCTGCATTGAACTCCATCCACTCTGCCGTTGCCTTGTTACAGACAGGTGAAGTCACTGCTGGCTCTGGGGACTTGAATCACATCACTTTAGATACTACAGAACCATCTTCACCCAGCATGTGAGCTGTCCCACCAGAGTGGAGACAACAATAGGTCTGCTATATGCCAACGTTAAGGATACATACCTCTCTCCCCACCTGGAGATTACAGCCTGGCTCACCTCACCCCCTGTGATGTCCCGTCAAGAGGCAGCCTGTGACCACGAGGACCGTGAGGGGGTAGTCCAAGAGTGCTTTTGTGACTGGCAAGCCCTCTGTGACTTGCCAATACAATTCACAGACCACATCTGAGCCTTCAGAGCTCACGATAGTGAGTGTGTGAGAACAGTTCAAGGGGAGCTGAAGGCAGCAATCAAGGAGGCCAAGGAAACATACAGGAGGCAGCTGGAGTGAAAATTCCAGTAGACGGCATTAACCAGTGATTTATGTCATAACTGGAAACCCATCTGCTCCGTATGCTGTAACCTGACGGGCACCTTGTGAGAAATGTAACTACATTCCGGTTGACACAACCCCACACAATTGTGGTTGGCCTGTTCAGTGTGCTGTCCTCCTGTGTGTACTGTCGGGCTCTTTCACTGACAAGCATGTGCAGTAATTGTACATGGAAAGCTGTTTTTAGGACAAACCAGGACACGAAAACATCACCATGTCATCCTCCCCAGCCTGTGGTATATCATTGTTCAGCTTTCCTGGCAGTTACCCTGCAGCACTCCTTATCTTTAGTGATAGAACAGCAACCGTGTTATCAGGGAGGTTGGTACAGAATACATTGTGTACATACGTGCTCTGAAGCAGTTCCTCACTCATATTTTAGATGTAGCTTACACCCTTAAGATATCTATGGATCTCTATATAAGATTTTTGATCATTTTGAACAATGTTATAAGAGTAAATGCTGTGTAAGGATATACTGGAGTAAAATAATGTGGCACTCCCTTTCTTTGTGTTGGTGTTCTAGTTTCTCTGGTCCATGTTCTGGTGGTTGAGTCAGCTTGTTAGTGAAACAGCAGTGTGTGAGCTTCCACACAGAAGCAGTCATTCACCTTTGAGAATGTTCTCTGCTGAAGAACCACATTATTTAGCTAAAAAAGCGATGAGCAAAGGTTTGATGCAGCCAGAGTTACATTAATCTAGCTTTCCTGAGTTTGAGAAAAACGCACTGTTGATCTTCACTGATTGCCCGTCACAGTCAATGAACGAACACGTGTAACAACATGATTGTCATTAGTGGATTTAGTACACTAATATTTTACATTACTTCCAGACTACACAGGCTATGCTACACTTGTGGTTTTCCAGTGTGTGCTGGGAATATCCCACAAGATTCCATTCCTGGCTGTCTTCATAGCAGCTTGGATCCTTACGATGCCTGTTTCTGTTTCGTCTTTTTCCTGCCTCCTACACTTTAACTTTGAGAACTGACCGTTGCCTCGTATGTTCCAGCCCTTGAAACGTGACATTACTATTATTTATGTTACCAGTCATTGGTTGTAACATTGATGCTAACGAGCACATGTTGTTAAACTGTGTAGTTATCATTCTGGGTCTTGGCAGTGACAGAGGTGCCACATGAGTAGCACGAGTCGATGAATTGGCCCCCTTTATTTACAGTAATAAGACGACTGTACTGTTGTCTTTGAGTTGACGGGGCAGAAACTGAACTCTGTACACAAATCTGAGGGGATTTGCTTAATTCCTCGGTAAAAGGTTTATTCAGCTGCATTTTTCTAAATGACACAAATGCATCATTTCACAGCTGCTCTGTCAGAAAGAGAGAGGAACCTGGCAAGTCTAGAAAAAATGTCAATAAAATTTGATACCCTGCAGGAACATAGCAAAAGTGAAAACTGCTTCAGAGAGACATAGTTATTCAGTGCAAATACAAATACATTTATTGCCGTGGAAACAGTCTGGGTGCACTTTCAGTTGCCTTTAGGATGATGAGTGCTGCTGTGCTGTTACTAGAACCATGCACAAATCACTCCCTTCCACGCCTCCTCCTGTGAGGTGCTGACAGCCTGGTTTCAGCTGGTGCTGAAGATGCTGTTTCCTCCAGCTCTCTTTTTCTCCCTCCCTCCCTCTGAACCTCCCGTCTTTTCTCCCTCCATCTTTTTCCGCCCTCGTCTGTGCGGTATACTAGACTGATGAGGAGCACTCAGTTCAAATGGACAGCAGCCACTAGCACTGTTTGGGCTGTTACTGCAGACCAGCGAACACTATTATTTCACCTGCCACTATGTTTACCTCTATTTGGTATGCCAAGAAGCTTGGGAGAAGACTTGTACAGAACAGCCAGAAAGCTAAAATGCTGAGAGACAAGGTATGTTTAGCACATGACACGTTTTACTGATTTACTTTTGGTTGACAGAATAAGTAAATAATGCATTATAATGTGTGAAAGACTTTTCTGCTGGCTCAGTGCCTTGAAAGATGCTGCCTTACACAGTCCAGATCTGTCATTTGGATGGTGCTGCAGCAGACTGTGCCACTTCAGCTCACCTGTTGATTAATGGTCTTGTTAGTTGGTCTTTGTTAGTGCGTTGACTTTGGGGGTAAATTAGCTGACTTCGCTCATTTGAGTCCTTTCTGCCTTATTTGAGCAGGAGACTGACCCTACCACTCTATTTGAACTCATTAAGCCACAGCAGAGTTGCATATCGCTCTCATTCTGTCCCCGAGCTCAGTTTTTCTTCTTTAAAATGAACTACCTATAGCATGCTCACAATCAAATTCTTACATTGGAGTCATCAGTATTTCCTTTTTTTTTTAATGTGCCACCATCAGGCTACTTCTAAGAAAATATACCAAGAACATTGAGGCTTTTCAGAGGATTTTTTGGGACTCACCTCATTTTCCTCTCGCCCAGCTTTATGGCAGAATTTTTAACAATGCACAGAAAGCCACTGTCATGCTTTCAAACTGCTTACTTTACCAAGGGAAGCATTGGGCAAAGGAAATCTTCCCTCCTCTGCCTAGTTAAGGAAGTGCAGTCATTTACAGCTGGTAGCTTGAGGTTGCTACACAATGCCAGTCTTCTTTACTATCATAGAGTACCTCCATCCCTGCTCTGTAGCTCCTTGTCAGTAGTCACTCTGCAAAACCAGTTCTCCCAGCATTTGCTTTTCAGTCAAAGAGAAATAAGGTTTCCATTACATAAATGATTCAATTTTAAGGTGGTGATATGTTCTCTTTCAAACCTCTCAGTATCTCACTTTGGGAAGCACCTTCTAGTGTGACCAATTGCGGAAGCCACCTAGTCATTTCGAGGATGTGGGATCCTCTGACACCCTCTATAATAGCCCCTGACCACACACCAGGCATCCTTGCTTTTTTCCCCATGAAGATTATTACAGCCCCTCAGTCGTCCGGGACCAGGATTATCCATGTTCACTGATGCAGCTGTCAAAGTAGTCCCTGAATATGTTTCTTTTCCTGGTTTTAGGATTACCTGTTCTTGTTATTGTTGTTCTTGTTGTGAAAATATATTCTGGTTAGCAGTTGTCACTACTAGCACATCAAGTGAGCTTGAAACAAAAGTTGGGACGTTGCTTGCACAGCGGCTTGTGGGTTGGCCATCTCAGGAAAGGACCCCCCAGCCCCCGCATCACCTGTATGGGTTTCAAGTATGCACAAGCTAAAGTCCCTGACTTCTGCAAGCACTCCTGCAGAATCCTGCAGCAACATTTGTGAATGTCAGAGGCCACAAAAGCTGATCCCTGTCTTTCCAAGAAAGCCCAGCAAGAAATCCAGCTGTGCTGGCACTTTAAGGGAGGACATGGTTGAAGACCCAGAGGGAGGCTGAATTTCCTCCTCTTCAACCAGCTCCTTGACTTCGAAGAGGAGCACAGAGAAGACGAGGAGGAGGATGTTAACATGGATGGGGTGGCTGTGGCTCAGGAGGTAGAGCAGGTCGCCTACTAATCAGAAGGTTGGCACCTCAAACTCATTGCTGCACTCAGACTATTCCTGAACCTTTGTTTTCTGGCAGGGAGCATTATCAAGCTGAAAAAGGCCACAGCCATCAGGGGATATCGTTTCCATGAAAGGGTGTAGATGTCTGCAAAAATGCTTAGGTTGGTGGTACATACCACGTGGATGGCAGAACCCAAGGTTTCCCAGTAGAACATTGCTCAAATGATCACACTGCCATTACTTGCCTCCTTCTCATAGTTTATCCTGGTGCCAGGTTTCCCCAGTTTAGCAACGTACCCGGCCATCCACACGATGTAAAAGAGTGTGATTCAGCAGACCAGGCCACCTTCTTCCATTAGTCTATGGTTCAGTTCTGATGCTCATTGTTGTCCTTTTAAAAGGTGATGGGGGTCACCATGAGCACCCTGACTGGTCTGAGGTTATGCAGCCCCATATGCAACAAACTGTGAAGCTCCGTGAATTCTGACACCCTTCGATCTGTTACAGTAGCTCGTCTGTTGGATTGGACCAAACAGGCCAGCCTTCACTCCCCAGTGCATCAGTAAGCCTTGGCCACCCAGCACTGTGGGTTCACCACTGTGGGTTCAGCACTGTTCCTTCCTCGGAAGGTTTTTGATAGATACTGAGAACACTCCACAAGAGATGCAGTTTTGGAGATGCTGGCCATCTAGCCATCACAAACACCAACACATCAACTTTGAGGACAAAATGTTCACTTGGTCCCTGATATATTTCACCCACTAATATGTGGGTATTCACTTCACCTGTCAGTGGTTGTCATGTTATGCTTGATAAATCTATATTAGGTTATATTATTGTCAGTGTGATGAGGAAAACATTGGTAAGAGGTAGGGAATGAGTCTCATGAAACTAGGGCTTACCTAGTATGATCAGGTTATGCAGGATGATCTTGACACTTTGGTATCCTCTTTAAAATCACTTTATAGTTGTTGATAATTGTGAATGACCCCTAATTTCTAGAGTGTACAACAAGTACTCTTTTTCAGACCCCCCTCCCCAAAAGTGTACAAAGAAAATGCTTATCTTTGTGATATTTAATTTCTCCTGGTTCTTTCCTATTTTAATGTAATAGGAAATATTAAAAACATGCCCTGGTGTTTAAAAATGCTGGAAATCTTGGTATCAAATATACTTTTTATTATCTATTAAATTTCTGCTGGTTATTGCCGGTATTTATACTGTTGTAAATGACTTGTTGACCTATAATCTGTCAAGCATATCTCAGATATTATCTCTCATAAATGATATCAATTTATTTTCAGTCATAAAGAACATCCCTGTCACGAGGTAGAAGCTAATCAGTTTTTGGCAACACTGACCACCAGTGTTACAACTTGGTGACTTTGTTGCTAGATTTAGTGACTTTTCAGAGTCCCCTACTTGCTTTTTTTTTTTTTTTCCCCAAAAAGTGACTAGCAACAAATTTTACTTTTTCCAGTGACGTCGACGACTTTTGGAGAGAGGCTGGTGATCTACTAAAAAGTGGTAAAAACTATTGGTAACATTAAAAATGTCTTTTTAAACAGAAATCTGTCTCAGAAGGCTGCAGAGATCACAACAAACATAACATCGCTGTTCTATAAAGATATTTGAAGTGGTCAAAAAGCTCTGGATTGATTATAATGTAGGTACAATAACACAGACTCCTAAAGATTGTTGAAAAATAGGTGACTGCACTCTGTTTACCAATGTAAGCAAAGACATTACACATAAAAGCACACAGAAACATCGGGATCACTTTATGGCAGACCATCACCAGATTAGGCTCACACATACGGGCCAGATGAAAACATGCCAAGAACGTGTAGAAATAATGCACATACATTCTGGATAAAATCCGTCATTGTTTTCTGCGGTTTACTGTGTATGGTTTCCATTTTTGATTCCCCTTTTTCGAACAATACTTCCATTTCTTTGTTGAATTTATCTACAGCGACTTTGGCTGCTTTCCACACCTGCTGCACTGCACCCACAGCTTGTTCCTGCCTAATATCGTCTATAGAGTCTGTCTTTAAATCGATGACGGCCTATTTTAGAGAACTGATCTGCCAGACCAGAGGGCATATCGCTGCACGACAGTGGATGCCTCTGGCATTGGCGGTCAGGCGGCAGTGCTCAGGTTACGTAAGTTCTGACCGACATTTCCTAGCTGTTTGAAAAGCGTACATTGGGTGTTAAGCACGTCCCTCCGGCGTGTGGTTTGCGCACTTTGGAAAATGTTGATAATTGTGAATGATCCCTTACGGTCTGTGTTTATCTGGATTTAGGTGCTCAGCAATA
>JAMQGT020010909.1:0-11685 GCA_024447675.2 Pterophyllum scalare | reverse complement strand
ATACATCTTGTTTGTATTTCAAACATATATTTGCATGCAGTCCCTTCCTGTATGGAAATATTAAGCTTGTGGATTAGAGCAAATTGGATACTGTCTGCATTTTTTTTTCCAGTTTCCTGTGCACTGTTTTTGTACTTGGAATTTATTTAACACAGTTGCTTTTAGTACATTTCAGCATTTCGGTTTATAATACCCCTCCGTCATGCTTTTGACTTGGGTTAATCTGTGATTCAAAACTGACTGTAGGTGTGGATATATGAGTGTGTGGTTGTCTGTGCCTTTGATGTCACCGTGTGACGGACTAGTGATCAGTCAAGGCCGTGCCCCCACCCTCCAACCCCACCCTCATTGCCACAGATTGAACCTGAAACCCTGTGCTCCCTCTAATGGCTCCAGGCATTGTCTGGTTAAAGTAGAAGGTCCAAATAAGAGTTTGGACAGACCGTGAATGTCATTGCTGCAGTCTCTATTCTTGCTCTTGTAATGATGTATTACTGTATGAGTCAGATGTTTGTGTACACCTGCCTGTACTGAATATCAATTTGTATTTGTTTCTTGTTATGTTGCTATATGCTATATATGTTGTCATTTCTGCTGCCCTCTTGGTCAAGTCTCTTTAATCTGAGTGATTACCGGGATGAATAAAGGATATAATTATGTAACTTCTATTTATGTTTCTCTGCCTATTCAACAATAGAGTTCTCCCTTAGGACTGTTCCGCTACAGTAAAACCGAGAATAAAATACTTATATGGCACAACTCCAAAACACATTGTAGGTCTACTGACAATATGTCAGCATAATTCCACATCATCTGTTCAACTTATTTTTCTACAAAAAAAAAAAAAATTCATATTATTAAAGCATTTAGGTCTGTCTTTTTTGGAGCTTCATAATTAATCTAAAGCCCAATATAGTTCATGCGGTTATAATGTTCCTGTTAGTTTTGAGACCATGAGACTCCACCTCTTCAATAAGATGTACCTTTTTTTTTTGTTTTTGTTTTTCTGTGTATTTATCTCTGTCTGGTGTCTGGCTGATGACCTCCAAGTGTGCAGCATTTGGTCATTGCAGGTCATTACTCATGATGCCACAGCTCCTGGAAGTTCAAGGGTCAAACCCCGACCTCACAGGAAACCTGGAAGACAGACACTCGCTCTGTCCGTCTGTCACGCACCCACAACCTGTTCAACTAGAGGGCAACCAGAGGTGATCAGACATTACCATTGAGCTTGTATTAGAGCCAAAGGCTGAAACAGACAGCTGGGTGCGGACCTAGAAGTAGCTCCCCCCCAAAAGAACTGTTTTAAAGACCAAAGCTTTGCTACTGTCCATTTTTATAACTTGGCAGTACGTTCAGTCTTATTAAAATGAACTCTTTTAGATTCTGTTTAAGCAACAAGTCAGTGACTAATCTAATAAAAGGCAATGCAGAAACATTACACGGGGCTACCTAATAAAGGAGCCACTAAGTGTACAGTTGTTACAATTTCAAACAATACCACACAATAAACCTCCATGCACAACCATTTTATTTGAAGAATAAAGCGTACTGTGGTGAACGTACTTCTTCCTGTAGCCTCTTTCCTTTCACACAAGAAAAACAATGTGGAAAAACTAAGGAATGAATCACATCTTCATGATTATGTTCATATGGAAGAAACAGCAGCCCCTCTCTGGATTCTCTCCCTCTCCGTTTCACATTTCTTGCCAGCTTCTGGAGTGCCCTGGAGGAAAAACACAGCGAGCCATTTGACCTCAAACGCAGGTCAAGTGGAGTTCTGTTTTCTGAAAGGCAGGCATGTCACAAGGCTCGGAAATCCACACCCCGGCTTTCATAGAGCCTGTGGGTGTTCAAACACCCACTCACACACTGTGAGGCGTGTAAAGGTAGATGCCATTCCCGTGGAAATGACTGTAAACCATGAAAAACCCAAGCGTACACGCGCATCCTGCCGAAGTGAACTTGATCCCGACAACAAATCTCTGGAACATTTGGTAGTCTGTTCAGCATTTAACCCTGACCTTTGATCTTCATTTGGAACTTATTTAAAGTTATATTATCAGCTTTAATACTTTTGTATTTAATTCCTACAATAGTGGAAACTGATTGGTTGGTTTCTTCAAGTTGTTCCACTAATTGTGATAATCAGAACAGCTCGCACATGTGGCATTAGTTTTCATAATATTTTGAGAAATGTATTTAACTTGGGACATTTTTTGTTTTTACATATGTTGTTAATAATCTTAAGAACGACGCTTTCTTTGGGGTATTCAGGTTCTGGGCACAGCTAGGATCCCAGTAAAGAGCTCCCATTCTGGTACATATTTAAGTGCAGTTGACACATCTTCATTCTTAAACCTCTGGAGACCTAGCAGCAGCTGCATAAAAATGTATGAACAGGAAGCAAAAAGTGGGGGAAAAAAATGGAGGACACGTATGCAAATTTAAGCAGTTTTTAGCTTCTTAGGGTTACAATCAGGGGAATGAGAGAAGGAAAGACAGAATGTGCAAGAAGAGTTGATACAGAGACAGAGATGTCACTTTCAGTCCTTCAGGAGCTCTTGTCTTCAAGTAGGTCTGTTCGATACGTCTGCAGAAGGACAGCAGGTTGCTGTAGCTCTTGATCCTCTCCGCCAGCTCGGTGCTGGTCAGTCTAGTAGTCAGTATAGTGAAGAGATGGCCAGACACCCCATCCAGCTCTGTAGGCCTACAACACACACACACACACACACATACACACACACACACACACACACACACACACACACACACGCACGTGCTTACTGTTTGGAATTCCTGAAGTCAACCATTAATTGAATCTTAATGCCATCTTTCCCTCAGCTTTAAATACGATCATAAGTGAGGTGCTGCAGACGCCGGCTTCACTCGTAATCATTTGTTTTCACACACATCAGATATTCTTAGAGAACACAGAATCAAGCTTGTTGGTTGATTAAGAGATCATTACAGCTTTAAACCACAAGGGGGTGCTCAAGGAAAAGCTCATTCAGACAGACAGACAGAAACTTCATTGATCCCGCTAGAGATATTTTATATGGTACAGTAGCAAGAAAAATAATACAATCTACAATAAATAAACAACAAAGTGAAAGTAGAAATGCCTGCAGATAAAAAAAAATACATACTGTTTATTAAAGAAGTATGGCTGTGTTCCCAGCCTCTTGAGAGAGAGCCTGGCAGCACTGACTCACATCTTCATAAACCTGAAAACACACGAGGACAAAAAAAACTTTTTCCATAAAACTTTTCCAATTTTTCAGACAGTCTGATGTCTGCAATCAAACAGAGAATCGTGTTTTTTTTTTGTTTGTTTGTTTTAACCTGAATAAATAAATAAATAGACGGTTATCAAACCTGAACACAAAGAGTTAAACCCATGGGCCTCAAAACAGACCAAACCAACAATTCTGGAAAAAGTTAAAGAACTTCATCTTTAAAAAAATAAGCCAATTCTTTTTCTGATCACAGAGCAGATTTTCATTGCCGGTCTGTTGCTAACCTGCTCCAGCGTTTTCCCTCCCCAGCCAATGGCGTTCATCTTCCTGCGCACCTCCCACTGTTTCTGGTAGGCGAGGATTTTATTGAGAGGCCATGAGTACGGACTGCTGTATCTGGGCCGAGAAATCTACACAAAACACATACCTGATTAGGAGGACCTCAAGACTTTAATACCAAGTCTGTCTTTAAAAGATCTGAAGTCTGGTGTACACACCTCAGCGGCTGTAGCATCGTCGCACCACTGAACGTACAACTGTAGAGAGGAGACGACACATGAATGAGCGTATATACCTGTGATGAAGTTCTAGTATCAGCATGTTGTGTGATTTTTTTTAATTTATTTTTTTACGTGTTTATACCTCAGCAGTAAGCAGCATGTTGTTGACCAGCTCCATGTACGCTTTCATTTCAGCTCTCTGAACATCATCTAAGCCATCGCTCAGAGAATGGCCCTGTGCACCCCAAAAACAGAGAAGGAAAGAAGAAGCATGAACATCTGCTCGTCTGCTGAGTAACAACTGTAAGAACATTAGCAACATTACCAGAAGAAACAATAACAAGTTTGATCTCTACGTCACGTGCCTTAGCTTTGGTAAATTGTACAATCGGCCCCAGTTCTGACACCACCTGGTTTCCCACGTGGATGAAGGGAATTTTACCTATGGACATAAAAAGGTATGCCATTAAAATCATTGCATTTAATTCTGTGAGCAACACCAGTGGCTGTAGGTACAATAAGCTAAGCAGCAAGAAAGCAGCTTCCACCTGCATGTAGACAAAATCTGTGGAATGTGTTAATGAGCCGTATGACCGCTGAGATTCACATGATGCCAAGATCAGAGGCCCAAAATTTGTCTGTGCAGCAGCGTGTATACTAACCAGAAGGTGACATGTATTCAGCGTTTACTCTGCAGACCACATGAACTGGCAGGCCACACATCCTGAGGTAGGCCTACACATTAGAAACAGGATTAATTAGTGTGACGCAATTTATAATGACATGGCTTCAATATCCATTCAATATTTGAATCACATTGCTCAAATATTTTTATTTTCTGCATCGGAGATATAATGTACTTTTTTAAAGGATTTTGATGTGCTAAAACCAAATATGACAAAAATAATTCACTTTTTCAAGATTTTTTTTTTTTTTTACATGTTGCACCTATATGTCTTCTTTGAATGAGTTTTAATCACAAACTAAACTTTTGTCTTCTTGTCTGTTTACAGTCACATCATAAGAAAATATCACACCTTTCTTCATCATGTTACAATTTCAAAATCAGAAAAAGAGTCTACGTAGAAGACCTAATATGAAATATTGTATTAGAAAGTGTAGCAGGTTTATTCCACCTTGATTTAAAAAAGAAACTGTACCAAATTTATTTAGAGGCCAGCCTGCAGGGCAGGTCGAGATGTGTCTAGGTGGGACGCTGTGACATGGAGAAACTATTTAATAATTTACTTTGAGGATTGCATGTAGATGTGTTTGCATGTCTATGCATGTTTCCACAGCCAAACCGATTTAATAATTTAACAACATAAGACACCAACAGAGGAAATGAAAGGGTGTGTGCGTTTCACTGATGCAACTTCTATGAGTCAGAGTACTTTCAAGAGCATGCTGTGGAAAAAAGAGCTAGATTTGGCTGATCCCTTATTTCCACAGGGGTCGCCACAGTAGATGGATCCACATGCTTGGTTTTGGCACAGACTTTATGCCGCGTGCTCTTCCTGACACAACCTTCCCATTTATCCAGGCTTGGGACCGGCACTAGGCGTACACTAGCTTATGACCCCGAGAGGCGGGGTTTGTGTCTTCTCCCGGTCTCATACTGAGAATCTTTCATGTGTAAGATGAATGTGTGTGAAAATGAAAAAAAATATTACTTGTGGAATATTTTAATATGCTTTAAAAAAAATATTAACTTTATTTTTCTCCAGTACAGATTTCCTGCCGTGAGGAAGGTCAACTCCAAGGTCAGAGCAGAGGTCAAAAGGTCAAATACAGATTATATCAACAATTGCATTTCATACTTGATACAATTCATAAGAACCCAGTTTCATCACAATTGGACTGTGATTTGATTACCATTGAAAATAAGTTGACCTTTATCCCTGAGAGTGGCCAGTGTTTACCAGTTACTGGCTAAATGTTATTAAAATTGTGCAATGAAGATGAGTTCAGTTATTTTTATTAATAAAAGAATGAAAAGTCTTTAATATTTTAATTTAAACCACTAAAATGTAAAGAAGCTTTCCTTGTTTAGTTAGCACAAAAGGGCAAACTGATATTTTAAACATCAGAATTGGCCCTAAAATTGACAATCGATACGTTTCTCACATTAAGCAAGATGTATGATTATGCAGATGCATGTTTTCTTCACCTGAACAGCGAGAGATGAAGCGCAGTCTGACAACAGAATCTGATCCTCTGCAAAAACAACAGAAAAATGACAGAAATGGCTATATTAATTCTCATAGTGACAGTACATATTTTGAGCCTCCATTTTACTAACTCACCCTTTAGCGGCTGGTACAAGGCTGCATTTTCAGGCCACGGCTCAGCAGCTGTCAGAAACAGACATGCAGGTAAACACACACACACACGCACAATTATATGGTAATAATGTGACTCATTGTTCTATTATGCTGCTCATAGGACCGACTGTTAACATTACTTCCAAACCACTCAACCTGATCTGTTCCTAATCTTCTCCACCCTGGTCACTCCCCACAAAAACCTTAGCATCTTTGACTCTGCCACCTCCAGCTCAGCTTCCTGTTTTTTTTCTGTAAGTGCCACCCTTCCAAATCACACATCATAGCAGGTCTCACTACCATCTTGTAAACCTACCCCTTCACTCTTGCTGCTATCCTTGTGTCACAAATCAGCCCTGACACTTGTCTCCTTCTACTCTACCCTGCCTGCACTCACTTCATCTCTGTCTGCATAAACTTCATTAATAAAAGAGTATAAAACCCCTCACAGTACAGGTTAAACACTCAGCAACCACTTAGCTGGATTCCGGTTGGGTACAGTAGTGGAAACACAACTTCTTCTAATAAAGTGCGTGTAAACTCCATAAACGTTAACACAACCAGCTTCCAACATGGCACATAATTCCTACCCTTCTATAATCAGATGCACTGCACTCACTCAACGACCCACATTCTGTCCTTGTACTACAGCCTCCAGCCGCCGAGGGCATCTCTGAGCATGTGTTTGTTAAAGTTGACATAATTTAGCAGTTTTTGTAATGATACGGGAATGTCTTTAACTTCACCCGTTCTAAACTGATCCCGCTTGAATGCACCGTCCTCCCGCTGGTTTATACTTTTAACAATATACAGAACTATCGCATTATTCACATTGGAGTCCTACAACCCGTGTTACACCGGCCAAGCAGTCCACGACATGTAAACGACGGAGTGCACCGGGTACTACAGGCCAAAGGGTCTTTGTTCAAGAAGCAAAGAAAAATCAAACAAAGGCAGCTATAGTAACAGCTAAAGGTTCGTATATGTAATGAACTAGCTTTGGAAAAGAGGCTACATTACTGTAAACGTTAGCTCCTGTTAGCTAGCTGGCTAATGTTATTGATAATCAATAGAAGAACAGGGTGAAGGTAACGTATTACCTGCCATCTGCGACATGAACGCCTCTGCCGCAAGAGACATGGTGCCGCTACTATACTCTTAGTGCTAAATAATAATTATAATAATGAGCGATGTGAGCGACTGCACTGCTTACAAATTTAAGGACAAGTACTTGTTCTGCAGTCACTGACCGGTCCGCCTGCGATTAATGTCCGTAAGAGAAAAGGTTGCTTTATTTTTTTGTTCCACGTTACGCACGCGCATAGCGGCTACTGTGCTTAGCAATGCTGTTATCTTTAACCACAAATAAATAAATAAAATTAAATAATAATACACGTGAAAAAATGCATATTAATTAAGTATCGTTTTTATTTAGGCTTTAGGGGGAAACAGCTAACTGAACAATAACGTGTATATGAAACTGGCCAAAACAGGCACCATACGAGAGACATGACACTCAAAGAATTGAAATCTATTTGACAACTGATAAAATCCATTTATGTTTTTCTGAATTTGCCTTAAAATATTTCTGTTTTCTCCACTGGAAGATGTGCTTTTACCCCGTGGTTGTTGTTACAGAATTGACTGGTGGTGTGGAGTGTATGTGGTTCAGGTGATAAAGCGGGTTGTCTACCAGACAGAAAGTCGGTGATTTGATCCCCGTCTGTATGTTAAAGTACACTTTTGCAAGATGCTGAACTTGAGTTTCCCCCAGTGCATCCATCAGAGTGTGGATGTTAGGTTAAAAGCATTTGTATAAATGTGTCTTGGAGCGCTCAAATAGAGATATAAGTACCATTCTATACATTCAGGACACTGAATTTTTGGAAACAAAACTGTAAACTGAAGTGAAAAACAAAAATTAAATTTGAAAGAAAAACATAAACCAGTGAAAAATTCTAAACTAGCTAACTGATATCAACAATTATGAGAAGTTTTTATTATTATTATTATTATTATTATTATTATTATTATTATTATTATTATTATTATTATTCAGGGCAGTTGACATCTAACATTAGGTGTATTTCCACCACCTGCTTTGCTGGCTATGAGTGTGAGTCTGAACTGTAAAACTCCTGCAAGAGTGAAGAAGCCTTCATCCCACAAAGTTCATGAACACAAAAATTCAAATGTTCTCACATATGTACTCCCTCATTTTCACAAAAATACTCAACACTACTCAAAGAAAAAAGGTGGGAATAGAAATGTGTAAAATACATATAGTACTGTGTAAAAGTCTTTAGTCACCTTTCAATTCTTTATAATTGGTTGGAAAATGTGAAATAGGTGCAGTGGTTTTATGTAAACACATGTGGAAATACAGCATCTGAGGCAATAAACAGAGTCTGTTTATTTGGTATGACCACCTTTAGTCGTCAGCACAGCCTGAACTCTCTTAGGCAGCTTTCTTGCCATTTCTTTAGGTAGTCTTCAGGAATAGGTCTCCAGGCTTCTTGAAGGACATTGAAAGCTCTTCTTTGGGTGTTGGCTGCCTTTTATTCAGTTCTCTGTCAAAATGATCCCACACTGCTTCAGTAATGTTGTTTTCTTCATAGGCTGCTTGTAACAAAGTATATAAAATTTAATAGATACAACAAAGACACAATTTAAAATTGTTTTTTTGATAAATTGTCTGTTATGTGTAGGCACAACACATCACATCCCTTGTGCTTTTTTTTATGCTTGAATGAATCATAGATCAGAAAACAAAAAACATTCCTTGGGAAATGGTGAGGTACAAGGACTGGACTGAAAATGAGTGAAAAAGTTCCAATGTCCAAAGAAAAACTTGTTCAGAAAGCCTGGAGAACTGTTGCTTAAGACCACTTTCCAAAGTTACAAGAAGGTCTGGCTCCTTGGAAGCAAAATATAAAAAAATGAGGGATCACTCAAGACATTTACACAGTACTGTAGCTATTAAAAAATGTATCTTTTAAATTCTGTTTATTAATCCAGACTATTCCCTCACCCTGTCCTGCAACCACAGCACATGGCTGCATTTAATCTGGCTGCCATATTCTTAATCTTGTGAAAACTATCCAACACTTTTTTTTTGTCCTACATGTAGATGCAACATTTCTAGATTCTGTTGTGTGTGCACAGTGCACACACAGCTGGACAAAGTAACTGAAACACTTTATGATGCACTGATGGATGCAAACACAGATTTTGGTCAAAATCTGAATCAGAGTTAAATACAAATGAAAATTGTAACCTTGTGTTTTTCTGGTCCATTTACCTAATTATGGTCAAGGCTACTTTGGCATTTATTTCATTTTGTTGCACACATTTCTGATTGCAAAACTAATTATAAATATTCCCATCATCGTTTTCCTTAACTGAGAAATTTTTAGTGATTTTAGCCTGAAAATTTCCTCCTGTTCCCTCTTTATGGGTCTCTTTCAGGCTGTAGTACTTAGTGCTACCAGTGGGGGGCATTCCTGCTTCATCACACACTGCAGAAAGATGGGTAGGTGTATGCATAACTAACCACAAATATATGTTGCGTGCAGTAGAATATTACTTCATCATATTTTTCTCTATTTAAATGTAATTGAAATGCATGAATGGGAGAATATATTTTTATCCCTGGTGTGAATTTTCAGGAATAATCCCCTTTTGCCTTTAATCGCGTGTGTGTCGTGGTACGATGGGGTTTTAAATTCCAGATGTTTGACATTGTTTGGTGGCATTCCCCTGAGTAACATCTCAAACTGCAGACGTGCAGAATTTCAGAAGCCTTTCTGAAGACCTGAACTTTGTTTGTCATGACTGTGGCAGCTCTGTGGTTGATCTTCAGCGTGTGATAGATAATCCAGGTTGCTCCGTGTCAGCCCCTTTGTGCCTTTCCTGCACATGTAACAGAGTCTCGAACGGAAGCCACCAATTATTGGCACTCAGCGCTCATTTCTCTTACATATCAACACACAAATACACACAGCCATAATTCGACCACTTCAGGGGACTTTACATTGATTTACGTTCATTCCCCGCGAACTTATTATACACATAGCCCTAAATACCGCTAATCTTGATTCTGGCCCAAACAATTTAACTTATAAAATTCGCGATGTGAGCGAACAAGGTCTAAAGGGGACCCCCAGATTACTGTGTCTGAGCTATATCTCATTATAGACAATATTAAAGTCTCCTGGCATAATTTACATTCCAGGAAGTTATAAAACAGCCAACGACACAGAATATCTACAAATTTAAATATTTTAACAGCGAATTTCATGCTTAATCTTAACTACCTCATTCATGACTTGATAATTACACAAAATATTTAACAAAACCTGCAAGGATCGCCCATTATGGTTCAAAACACAACCTAAATCTACCCACGGGACAACGTGCTTGCATTTTAAAAGCTTCTGAGCTGAGCCATGACGCACTAGATCAGGGGCGGCCAACTCAAGGCCGCGAGAGCCGCTGTCCTGCAGGTTTTAGATGTGTTCCTGATCCAACACACCTGAATCAAATATAGAAGTCATTAGCAGGACTCTGGAGAACTTGACTGCATACTGAGGAGGTAATTCAGCCATTTGATTTCAGGTGTGTTGGATCAGGGACACATCTAAAACCTGCAGGACACCGGCCCTCGAGGCCTGGAGCTGGCCACCCCTGCACTAGATATTAGTCTTGGCTTCCTCTATTACCATGAGGTCCCGTTAAATTATGACTCTGCAACAAAGACCACGCAGCCTAAAGAGGACAGTTTATTTCATTTAATTGTAGATCAAAGATCACGATCTCCTCACATTTGTCTGACAGTACAGCGAAATGCCGGTTTGATCTTTTCTTAAGCCGAATATGAAAATCGTGAATTCCTCTTTGATTCGCGGAGTCTAATTACACGTCACTTCCGCTGATTTCCCCCACCTCATCTTCCCCCACGACAACAAACATCCTCCGCTAATCCTCCAACATAGACAAATAATCACAGTTTTACTGTTTGGAACTTTTTTATTATTTTTTTCCTTGTCTATTTTTATCAAAACTTTTACACATATAAAATTACAGGAATACACTTTTTTTTTTATTTGTTTGATTTTTTTAAGAAAAAAAATGTAGAAGATACTTGCTACAGAGAGAATAAAATATATTTCTAATTAATACAAATAAAACAAGTACTGGCGTAGACTATAATAGATATGATAGCATATTAAACTGGAATCAAAGAGAGAACATACCTATTTATATGCAACATTATGGTATTTCAGAATCCTCTCGGTGCTAAATAAAACAACAAGCTTTTCAGAAAGAAAAAAAATCTCGTTGTAAGACCCTGTAACCCTGAGAAAAGAAGTTGGATTTACAGTCAGCTGTGTGCATTACAACTTGTACCTTCAGTTTGGCTCTTTTAAAAGCAACTTTTATGTGTCTACGTGGGAAAAAAAATAATAATGCAAGAAAAAAAATATGGCTACTTTCCTACTAAATATGCATTATTTTTTGGATGCTTCTCTGTACAAATTACAAGCTAAAACATATTTTGTGCAGCCACTCAACACGCAATTTGGTGTCTGCTCTTCCGTTGCCCTTTAAGCGCCAGTTTGT
>JAMQGT020010908.1:0-36563 GCA_024447675.2 Pterophyllum scalare | reverse complement strand
TTTCCCTCTATTGGTTCAGTTACGTATTGCTTGACTTTGCCTTGAGGCAACAATAGTCATCTTAAGGTGCTTTAAACCACCATTTTTTGAGTTTTCTCCATTTGTGGATAAGAAATGGTTTTATAAGTCTTTCCAGACACAGTCAGTGGACTTTGAGCTTCCTTAGATTGTGGCACAATGTTTTGAGCTTTAAGATCTCTTAACATACTTACACTTTGTCAGACATTCTATTTGAGTCAACAGGCCTGGAAGTAATCGTGATTTAATAAATACCTAATAAATGAAATCATTTCATCGGCAATCGGCATTTTGTATTTAAATTAAGTTACGTTAAAATTTAGAGCATCTGGGGTGGCTGCTTGCTCTGGGTCACCCACATGTTGGAGGATGAGTTGATGTGGATGAATGTGTCTCATTGTGCCTTTGTCTTTATATGTGTATGCATGCATGCATGTTTGCATGTATGGGTGGTCCTGGGTCCGGGCCTTGTGTACTTCAGGTTGGGGGTGGGTTGGCCAGTTCTCCGGTACTGGGGGCCCTGCCCTCGGCTTGTGCTGGAATGGTGGGGTCAGCTGCCTGTTGTCTCTGGTCCTTTGGCCATGGGAACCCCAGCCGGGACCTTCCTCCTCCTTCTTTGGGGTTGAGCACACAGTTATCATGAGGTCTTGGGTGTTCAGTGCTTCTGGGGGGCTGCAGGCGGCCTGGGTTTCCTGAATGTTTCATGATAAGCACACACACACACACACACACATAAGCAACAGAACAGGAGTTTGTGTTTGTTGATGTGCTCTTTCAGGTGCTGTTTGTTGGGTTTTTTTCTGTGCTTTGTTACAGTCACTGTTAGATTCAGCAGTTGGTGATTACCCCCCCCACACACACACACACACTCCCCTTATCCCCCCCCCCAATAAATAAAGAAACAAAAAAAGAAATAAAAGAAAGAAACTAATAAGAGGTGCCTACAATAGAGCTCCTCTTGCCACAACAAAGGTGTTTGGCACCATGGAGCATGCAGACAAGAATTTTGCTTGCTTAAGCTGTTGGACAAGACAGTTTAAATAAAAGTGGTTAATCACAGATAATTCATGATTTAATAAATACTTAATAAACAAAATCATAATTTAAAAACTGCATTTTGAGTATATTCCCGTTGTCTTTAACTAATATTAAAATTTGTTTATGTTGCTCTGAAACATTTAAGTTTAATAAATATGCAAAAAATGAAAGTAATCAAGAAGGGGGGAAATACTTTTTATTTACAGTACTGTGGCGTTGTAAAACATTAGCAGGGATATGCTAATAATTTCTCATATATAGCAGTAAATTCTCGAATGCAACCAATATTAACCTTTAAAAAGGCAAATAGTAATACTAATAATACTTCTAATAATTATAATAATAAATCTAACTCCAAAGAGTAGAATGAACATACTTATGTTTGGCCCATGGGCCAGTACTTTGTGCGTTATATCGGATGACCTTAAAGGTCTTTGTTCTACGTTACTGCTAAAAGAAAAATCTCATTTCAAATGAAGCTATTCCACCTTTTATGGAACTATGAAAACCAAATCTATTTGAAACCTGTATGCCGACAAACAGCACAAACACCTGTTAGTTGGCTAAGTTTGTGGGAGAAAGTAGCATCTTCAAGGTAGCTATAAAGGGCAGTTAGCATCTTTACAAACCCCTGAATGTCACCCATTCTTATGGATTGACAAAATAATATGCACCCATTGCTTTATGCCAGTGGATGGAAAGAGAATAGAAAAAAATATATAAAGAAAAGGGTGTGGGTCGCATTTGGGCTTTCTCCCCCTCTCTTTTAATCAGAGGAGGAAGACTGACATGTCCAATCATAACAAAACATCAGCTGGTAAATGGGCCTTCGCAATCACTGTCAGCCAGCCTCCATTAGAGAGACCCCCTTTCCTGGACATCAATCAATGCTTTATGGACTGATTCCTTCATTCATTATTTAATTACAGCTATTTTTTTATTTATTTAACAACTGAAGACTTTTTTGTAAGGCTTAATCACTTCTTTGTTGGCAATCACATTTTTATTTCTTGTTTATGTCAGTTTTTTTCTCTTTCTTTTATTCACATTTTGGTTATAACTTTGTTCCTCTGCTCTGTTCCGAGTGAATGAAAGCCAGTCCTGTCAGTACCTACAGCAACTACTGCAGCCTCAAAGGAAAGTGGTCAAAGCAGAGTGCCGCACATTTGATCAACTTTGAATGTGCTAAATGTGATCTGCGTAGCAGCATTGCACTGCTCTCTAATTCCAGTACATTCAGTGAACACACACGCGATAACAATATCCCCCAAAAGTGGCAAGGCTTCTGCAGAAATCACATACAAAATAGCAAACTGTGGAAATCTGGAATTATTTCCTGAAATTAAGCCCATTAGCCATGAAATTATTTGCTTTCATTTAAGAAACCGTGCAATCCAATTTGAGGTGGCACAAGGACGCTACATCTTTTTCCAATTTCCCACTGATCTCGTGGAACCAAACATGCACAAAAGCAGCTGCGTGGGTCACCTAAGTATAGACATAAGAGATATTTCCCACTGAGAATCAGATTGGAATGGGAGATTAGTGAAGCTTTATGAAGATATTCATTCAAATTCCCCCACCCCACCCCACCCCACCCCACCCCTTCCAGGCAGTTTTCTCTTTTTTTTCTCTGCAGTTAACACTTAAGGAAAGTTTTACAGAGAAACTGAAACCAAAGCCACAAAGCAGAGCAGTTTAGAGAAACAAAACAGTCAGCTGATGAAATCATTATGAATTTATTGGATATTTATGGATTTACACTAAAAATCAGATTTGGATTCATTGTATCTGATTTGCATTGCTGTTGTGATAAATTGAGAAGAGCTCTGTGAAGTTTATTTGATGCAATTACTGACAGACACTCGGTGCCTAACCTGTTTTCGTTTTTCTGGACTGGACCACACCTTTGCGAATCCGTCCAACTCATTGTCACGTTCCAGGCTTCAAATCCTGTTGCTTCCTCTAAGCCGCTGCTGTTAAAGAGACATGTACAAGGTGTTCTTGGTATGAGTCAGCTGTGGCCATACTGGATCATGAATGTAACATATATAATAGTGTTTCTAACTTTAAAGTCCACATCCTGAAGGAAAACAGCACCGTCGCCTAGGTAACTGGGGCTCCTACTCCATGTGGGACCACTGTCTGTTTGTTTGTTTCACTTTGTTTGGTTTGTAAAATGCAGACAGCAATGTCTCAGTTCAGTTTACTGACAAACTCAGAGAATGTGACAGTGGTTTTCAGGCTCAGTCTGATGCACTCTGAGGTGAGATGAATGTTCCCAGAGGTGCTAGTAGGGCACAGAAAGTTGTAGTAACTACCAGGAATGATACATAAAGCAAGGAACATGAGTAAGCCTGAAACTACTGCTGTGAACTGCTGTAACGTTCTAGTGGGAATTGGGTGGACCAGTCTTCACATACTGAATGTGAGTAATTAGTTGACTATCCAGAGAAGCAGCCTGGAATGGGTGCATTTATAAGGCCCTGCAAAGGGGAGAGGTTTACTTACAGCCAAACACCAAGACCCAAAAGATGAGACAAAGAGAGGAAAAGTGGAAAATAGCAATACTAGGACTTAGGCGGTTTTGGCTTTAACTTTAGCTTTCAGTCTGTGGTTTTATTGAGGACATCGAAACTCTGTGAATCAAACAATCATAGTTTGGCTTAAACACACTTTTTTTTAACATTAACTGTGCAAATTGTCCAAATGACGACACAAAGTTGCACCCAGTGTTCTGAGTTCTAAACAGACGTCCAAGTTAGGCTCACAGTTGGCAGGTGGAGTGGAGGAACTCTTTCTACATCAACGTGCTGCCCCCTCAAACCACACAGAAATACAGTCATGTGAGAAAGAAACCTTTCACAGGATTCTATGAGGTCCTACGAAAAGCCAAATACCCACTACAGTAGCCTATAGAACAAGCCTTAGCAGCAACAACTTGAAGCTGTCATTTTCTTTATCGTGTTCTTAGTTTCTCACGCTGTTGTGGAGATTTTAGTTCGCTCTTTACATCATAACTTCAGTTCATCAAGGTTTGCGGGCATCCATTTACACACTTAAACTCTTAAAATATCCTACCACAGCATTTAGATTAAGATTTCAACTCTGACTGGGCCATTCCAACACCTTGATTCTTTTTCCTTGGTTACTTGGGATCATTGTCCTGTTGCATGACCCGGTTTCAGCCAAGCTTTAGCTTGATGGCCTCACGTTTGACTCTACAGAGAAGTTCATGATCTACTCAGCAATTGCAAGGTGGCCAGGGCCTGTAGCAAAATAAACCCAAATCATCACCTGTCCATCACTGTGCGTGACCATTGATAGTAGGCGTTTGCTACTATATGCTGTGTTCCGGTTTTGCCAGATGTGACACTTTTGTCTCATATGTTGGTCGTTATCACTGAACTCATCAGAAAAGCAGAGTTCACAAAAAAAAAAAGAAAACATTTCTTGCAGCAACATAGACGCTCATGTTAAACATCACCTCTGCCTATGATGAACACATCTGGAGACGTGTTTGTAATGTAACAGGGTAAGAAAAGATCTGGTTTTCACCGAGTCATCATTGTGGGTGTAGTTAAATGTTTACTTCTCTCTCTCTCCCTCCCTCTCTCTCTCTCTCGCTCTCTCTCTCTCTCTCTCGCTCTCTCTCTCTCTCTCTCTCTCTCGCACACACACACACTCCCTGGCAGCAGTTCTGGCGTGTGTGCCCCAGAGCATGCCTTGTATGAGCTTGTATGTTCTGTTTTACCCATCATGATCTAAAATATAGTCTGGCTGTTCGAATACTTCATTCAGATAATACAAAGATATAGCAAATACACTTAATACAAAACAAAGAAAATTTACAGACAATCAACAGTAACCACATTTTTTAGTGCTTATCCTTAAATAGGTTATTTTTAATAGTTGTATATGTTTAACTAATAAACTATAAACTACAGTATGTTTTCCAGCACAGTTCAGTCTAACGTCTGTACAATAATGAATATGACTGCAGCAGTGAGATAATAATTATCATATTAGCTGTGCTGCATTATTTCTTTCTGAAGTAAAATCAGCTCTGCTAAAATATAGCATGATTTGTTGTTGTGTGTTAGTTGTGACACAGCAGTATACCGTATATACTGTAACTGAGATGAAATTGCCTTATCTGTCAGTGAAGAGCATAGTGTATCAAGCAGTGCCAACAGTAAACCGTTAGCACAGGTGCTCTTCTGGCAACGTGTTACCGTGAGCTGCGGTTTGCCAACACAGGATGTTTAGTTCAGACAAATAAAAAGACTACAAGAGTTCATGCATCCAATCCACCAGCAGAAGACATGCACATACGGGTTGCTAAGCCACATCCTGTGACTTGGTGACAGCACTGGATCTCCCTTTTTCATGCAAGCTCTCCCATCTAGGGGCTTGTGTGCTCACTGCATGCCAGCACTGTAACACCTTAACACAACCTAAACCCAACTGGAGAATCTGATGTCTTACCAGTGGCACCAGTTGGAAGGAGACCGATGGATATACAGGTATAAGTCTGATGGAAGGAAATTTATAAATGCAAAAGCTGTGAGGTAAATAGCAGCCAAGAGAGAGCTTTTCTCTCTGATCTCCAATCAGATTTATGGTCGATTCAATTTTGTTTGTCTAGCATCACTAGCAGTCATTATTTTAATCTTTACCAGCTTCTGCTCACTGACAGACTATGTGAAAACTTAGTATGGTGTCAGACTTTTGTCAAAAGTCAGAAGCACAAAAAAGGCAGAAAGCGAGGGAACAACTGGACATCTTACGATTGGTCACTTAGGTCATGTGACCCTGTGACTGACAATTCACTGTATTACACTGAGTTACACTAGAAATGTTGCTGTTCCTGTTAATATTTGTTCACACTGTTGAAAATGAAATTTGCCCAAATGACTATTAACTGGTAGTCGTTACTGCTTACTGGGAACTATCACTGGAATCTGAATGTGCTGAACAGTCAAGGCTGAGCCCCTTAGATCATCTGGCTTCATTTATCGATGATTATTTCTAGACTGCACTGCTGTAATTCATTATTATCAGGTCACTCGCTGTTAATGTCATGGTCCTGGGCCTGTGGCCCAGTGTTTTGTGGTTATGTTTCCCTGTTTTTGTATTTTGGTTTCTCTGGTCCCTGGTGTTTCCCTGTGTCATGTTCTGTGTGTTCCTGGTCCTGTCCCTTCCTGTTTTATTTTGGTAGTCTTGTAGTCCCTGTGCGTTGTGTTTGGTTTTGCTCCCCTCTGTTGTTTGCCTGATTTGCTTCACCTGCTGTTTCCTCTTGCCCTAATTTCCTCTTGTGTTCTTAAGCCCTCCGTTTTCTTCCGTTCCTTGTCGCGTCGTCTTCATTGTGCCCTTCCTTGTTCCCCGCCATTGTTCCCCGAGCTGTGCTCCCTTGTTGTGTGTCACCCTGCTTGGCACCGTGTTAAGTTCCATCATTGTTCCTGGTTATTCAAATAAAATTGTGTCACCCTCTTACCTCTGTCCGGCGTGTTCTGCATTGGGGCCTTCATCCTGCCTGCCACACAACTGATCCATGACAGTTAAAGCCATAATTTAATTTCAAAGTCTTCTCCTCAAATATAAGGTCTTGAATATTCAGGCCTTGTCATACAGGTCCCATAGTTCTATATTGTCCCAATGGAGCTCTTCACTCTCAGACTGCTGGCTTACTTGGGGTTCCTAGAGTTTCTAAAAGTAGAATGGGAGGCAGTTATTAGGCACCGCTCCTGTAAAGCCAGTTTCCACTTTGGATTTGGGAGACAGAAACCCTCTCTAGTTTTAAGATTAGGTTTAAAACTTTCCTTTTTGATAAAGCTTATAGTTAGGACTGGATTAGGTGACCCTGAACCCTCCCTTCGTTATGGGCTCAGGTTATTGGTGGCTTCCCATGATGCACTGAGTCTTTCTTCTTCACTGAACTCTTTTATTTTATTCTCTTATTATTAATATTATTATTTTCGCCCTCCATGTATTTATACAATACTGCTGCATTTAATTATAAGTGATTATTAAACTCTTGCTCTCTCTCTCTCTCATAGTGTGCCATTTGTCCTTTTCTCTCTGGTCCCCCCAAGCTGCTCACAATGGATGGCATACATTTTAAAACTGAGAAAGAAACACATTTTGATAAATTAATTATTGTGAAAGTGCAACATCCACAACTAAACTGGACCTGCACCCTCTCTCTCATCCACCCTCCACACTACTTTGCCTAAGTCTGCAGCCCTTAACCTCCTCAGCTCTCCTGCTCAGGGCCTGAAACTCATCCAGTTTGGCTACTGCCCTCTTGGATTTCACTCTTTATTTGCTTGGATTAGTACTCCACACTCTGGACTCTCTGCTCTAGCATCTTAATGAACTGGCGCTATAGAGGGAAGATATGCAAGAAAAGTTTGTTACTCAAGTGTCTATGCATGCATAAAGTTGGGTATGTTAACCACTGGCATTCGCAGCATTGTCACCACTTTAATACTGCTAGAAGGATGCATTTAAACCACATTAAAGCTGGGTTGTGTATTACACATGTAAGCAATAGAAAAAATAACACAAATTAATAATACAAAATAATAGCAAAAATAATGTTAGCACACAGGATCAAACTTTTGTCTCCTGGGGTAAAGCTGGCTTACCTGGTAACTACTGGTTTGTCAGCTAGTATCCAATATTGGTTGTATGTTGGTCTTCGATAATACACTAATATCCTTACTAAGTAAATTGTACAGTTTTATTTTACTTCTATAGTCTTTGTTTACTGTTTATTTTACTGATCATTTGATAACACATAACTACCCTTAGGATCTTTCGTGCACCATTATTAAGACCTGCCTTGCCCTCTATTCTGGCATGCCCCTGTACACAGACTACCTTTTGCCATTCCTCTATCCCTGCTTTAATGATGACCTGCTTAGGATTCATTTGGCTTAATAAAAAGGGGTAATTGACTATCACTGACTTCCCAGAGTGCAGAAGTGGCAATGGCAGCAAAATGCTGATGTCCAGATACCCAGCACGGTTGTGCCAAACATATTTGCGTCTCCAGGACAAGCTCTATAAATTCTCTATAGGCTTATTTATTTATTTCTATTACTATTTACAGTGGTGTGAAAAAGTGTTTGCCCCCTTCCTCATTTCCTGTTTTTTTGCATGTTTGTCACACTTAAGTGTTTCGGAACATCAAACCAATTTAAACAATAGTCATCACAGCAAGTCTTCCAGGTCCTGATACAGCAAAACAGCCCCAGACCATCACACTACCACCACCATATTTTACTGTTGGTATAATGTTCTTTTTCTGAAATGCAGTGTTCCTTTTACGCCAGATGTAATGGGACACACACCTTCCAAAGAGTTCCACTTTTGTCTCATCGGTCCACAGAATGTTTTCCCAAAAGTCTTGGGGATCATCAAGATGTGTTTTGGAAAAATTGAGACGAGCTTTAATGTTCTTTTTGCTCAGCAGTGGTTTTCTCCTTGGAACTCTGCCATGCAGGCCATTTTTGCCCAGTCTTTTTCTGATGGTGGAGGCATGAACGCTGACCTTAACTGAGGCAAGTGAGGCCTGCAGTTCTTTGGACGTTGTTGTGGGGTCTTTTGTGACCTCTTGGATGAGTTGTCGCTGCGCTCTCGGGGTAATTTTGGGCGGCCGGCCACTCCTGGGAAGGTTCACCACTGTTCCATGTCTTCGCCATTTGTGGATAATGGCTCTCACTGTGGTTCGCTGGATTCCCAAAGCTTTGGAAATGGCTTTATAACCCTTTCCAGACTGATATATCTCAATTACTTTCTTTCTCAATTGTTCCTGAATTTCTTTGGATCTCGGCACGATGTGTAGCTTTTAAGGATCTTCTGGTGGACCTTACTGTGTCAGGCAGCTCCTATTTAAGTGATGTCTTGATTGAGAACAGGTGTGGCAATAATCAGGCCTGGGTGTGGCTAGAGAAATTGAACTCAGGTGTGAAAAACCACAGTTATAGTATGTTTTAACAAGGGGGGCAATCACTTTTTCACACAGGGCCATGATGGTTTGGATTTTTTTTCACCTTTAATAATAAACACCTTCATTTACAAATTGCATTTTGTGTTTACTTGTGTTGTCCTTGACTATTGTTTAAATTGGTTTGATGTTCCGAAACATTTAAGTGTGACAAATATGCAAAAAAACAGGAAATGTTGAAGGGGGCAAACACTTTTTCACACCACTGTATATGAGTGCATGTGTAACATGGCAATGCTAGAGCTGACAGGCAGTAAAAAAAGAACAAGAAAGAAAAAAATAAGGGGGATGAGAATAAGAGAACAGAGCACAAGTAGAAAAACACAATGGGTCACCAACTGTAATAATAATAATAATAATAATAAACACATTTATAAATCAAACAGCACATGAAAAAACGACATGTGGTGGTGTGTCCAAAGGGGCGCAGACCACCCCGACGCAGGGAGGGACCCAACCAGGAAACAGGCAACCCCAGGCACCAGGGGCCCAGTCCCAGCACCCGAACCCCAACAGAACTGTATATCTAGAGTTATTATTTTTTTATTGCCTTTGAAGCTATCTAGAAATAAACGGGCAGAGAAAATAAATGACTGAATTTTTTTTTAATCAGTGGTGCGCCACCATGCTCAATACTGCCAACATTTTTATTGAGGTCTCACATTACTAAAGCATAGCATCCTCCACCACCGCTCTTCCTGTCTACCCTTACTTTCCTTTGCCTGATTCAGGTGAAGAAGTTGGTTGTGGGGGGTCACATGCGTTCTTTCTTTTTTCCAGGGCATATGTGTATGTCTGTATATCTCGATGTACATACATACATACATACACACCCCACACAGATGTAAAAAGTATGTACAATTTTGAGGACACACTAGAACTGACTCACACTCTTATTCCCCTTTCTTCTCTCAAAAACAACTTAATTTATTTTGAATCAAAGCCTCTATTTATATTACAAGCTGAACAGTGACAGTATTTAAACAGGTGGATTAATCTTTATTGCAACCCCCTTTGTTCCTTGCTGCAGCAGTGGGTCGCATTAAATGCATACTGTCATGATCACATTACTTCGATAGGGTTCACTAAAGCTCAGGTCCATTAAGTATTACGTGGGTGTTGGCAGGAAGAACCTAAGGGAATAATTGATTTAATTGCAATTTAGAAAGCATAACAATGTATCATCAAGTGTTACCAGTATTCAAATGACCTGTGCTGGCTTTCCTTCTCTGAGACAGCATCATGTGGAATTTGCATTGAGAATTCATTCAAATTGCACCTCAGATTAATCAGAGCGAATGTTTGCCATAAAAAAGGGACCTTTTAACATGATAACCACCCTGTAAGCACCCTTACATGTATCTACATTATTCATGAGACCGATTTGGATAATGCTGCCTTTAACTATTACTCCCCCTATGGTGTGTTAACATGTATTAAGGGTGATTTGATGAGATGTGGATTCACAGGGAATGGGACTGTCAGATACCACTGGAGTTAATTGGGTTGAGTGAGCAAATGGTGTGAGGAAATTTCATGCAGTTTGCACTCACGCAATATTAATGTGGTTCTTTAGGAACAAGACTTAAATCCCTGCACGTTAGCACAAAGCGCATCTAAGGTAACACCCCTATTAATCAACAGACATCCCAGAGGTTAGCTAGCATGCTAACCTCTGTTTAGCTTGGAAAAGTTTTAGCTTTATAGATGTTAATTGGTGTTTTAGGATGAGCCACAGAACTGGAGCAACGTATCCTGATAGGTACATTCATGTTATTATAAATACAGCAATTAATAAGGTGCTCATACATGTGAGTTGCATTTTTCACAGGTGTCAGTGCCACTGACTGCTTGCTCTCTGCTGCTATCTCACAGTTTAACAGTAGAGATGGGAAGTAAAAAGAAAAAAAAAACTTTGTTATTGTACTTAAGGATTTTCAGGAATCTGTATTTAAGTATAATATTTTTCCTGACAGTTTGTTATTTTTACTCCCTACAGTTTAACACAAATATCTCTACTTTCTACTCCTTAGATTTACTAAACTGCCTTGTTACTATAAGTTTGATGCATTTGAGGTATTATTTCATGTCACTGCACACCTTGAATACATTAAACTGTTTTGATGCTACATGTCCCTGCCTCTGCTAAATAATTTTTATCTCCGGTGGACATAAGATAAAAAAAAAAACCAATTTTTACCAATGCATAAAACAGTATACAGCACAAATAACAGTCAAATCAGAAACTTTGGCCTTCAGTGCTCACAATAGCAGGATAGTTGAGGTGACATTGTGTAGGGAGGAATGATCCAGTTCAGTTTTATCCCAACTTTCCATTAAGTCAAAGAGCACAACTGTTTGAGAGTGAAAACTATGTTAACTAAATAAAACAGAAATGAACTGGATTCAGAACATTGGGAGACTCAACCAAGTGTCAACTGATTGTGGACTTCAGAATTCCATACAAAAGGGATTTTTACAACATCTTCTTTCAACTTGTTGAATTGCAGCTATGCATCGGAGCTGCTGTCTGCCACATCCTAAGGAAACTGTTACTGTGAAGGGCATCTCTTAAGAAATTGCATGCACGCTTTGCTGGCTTTGCAACTGATGGTGCAAGTGCTGTCACAGGCTGATAGAGAGAATTGGACACACACACCTGTATAAAAAGATCAGTCCTAATCTGGCCATCATTCACTGCATCAAGTTAGAACCTGCCATTTGTGACGCTGTAAAACACTTTATGGAGCCAAGTCCTTTTCACATAATTGTTAATTCTCAAATTCAAAAGTCTGGTGTTGATTTTAGTATAAAGAACAGAGTTCCTTATCTGGAGATTTGCAGATGTGGGTAAAAGAGAGTGATATGCTGCAACATGAAAAACATGTAACAATATAAAAGTTGTGCCTATATGTTTAAGTTCTGAACTTGTTAAGTTGAAGTTCATAATTATTCAGCAGTAATAAATACTTTAACAGTCTTCAGAGGATGTTGTTAGGATTTTGGGCAGCCTGGGGTTGTTTTCTCTATTTTCTTTTCCTACTTCTCCTTATGCTCTCAGGTGGAGTTTTGGGTGGATTACCCTTGCTGCCACCCATGGATGGAGCTGTATTTTCCAGACTTGCTGTCACACACCTGGAGTTCATTTGCGTCATCAGTGCTGTGTACTTAAGAACTGATCGTGGCTGTAACTCTCTGCCAGATTGTTCCTCTGCTGTGGTGCTGAATTAGCCCTCTATGGTTGGTGTTAGTTTGTAAACATTTTGCTTCTCATCTGCTTTCTAGTTGTCTGGACGGAATTCCTGCCTTGCTCGCCAAGATACTCACGTGTCAGTCTTTCTGGAGTTCAAGAGCTGCAGCTGGACCATCACAGCATGCCAACTCTAATCCTGTGACTTCCTGTGGAAACAAGGACTTACCTGAAAATCCTCTGCCTACTCACTCTCCATCAAGCCTCCTCAGCCTCCCTGAGGATTCCAGTCTGCCCACCAACAACTCCTCTCTTGGCTCACCTTCCACCACTCCCCGGTAAGCACTTTAAATTCTCAGAGACAATTCTCTCTGAGCCATTGCAGTCACCTTTTCTCTGCTGGACATTGCTAACTGACTTTCTCCTTTTCCACATACCCTCCCATAATACCACTATAAAGTTGTACTCCCATGCAACACTTCACCAGCTAGTAACTTATTCAATTCAGTTTTATTTATATAAGTGCCAATTCACAACAACAGTTGCCTCAAGGTGCTTTATGATTTAAGGACAAGACCCTACAATATTACAAAGAAACTCCAACAATCACATAATCCCCACATTACCAAGTATTTGGTGACAGTGGGAAGTCAAAACTCCCTTTTAACAGGAAGAAACCTCTGGCAGAACCAGGTTCAGGGGGGGCAGCCATCACTTGGGGGATGAGGGTAAAGAGAAGTGCACATAGAGAAATGGAACAAAAGGCAAATTATAGGAAAGCCAGAGTTTAATAATTACTAATGATTAAATACAGAATTGGTGCATAAACACAGAGTGGAAAGAGATTAGTGCAGAGGAAATGCTCATGCATCATGGGAAGTCCACCAGCAGCCTAAGCCTATTGCAGCATAGCTGAACGATGGTTCAGGGTCACCTGATCCAGCTGTAACTACAAGTTTTACCAAAAAGGAAGTTTTTAAACCTGGGGCCTGATGGCTGAAGGCTCTGCCTCCTATTCTACTTTTGAAAGTTCTTGGAAACACAAATAAGCCTATACAGGCAGATAATAGGGTACTGTAAGGTCTTAAAGATGTGATAGGGCCTGATTATTCAAGATTTCTTTATGTGAGGATTTTTTAATTAAATTCTGAATTTGACTGGAAGCCAGTCAAGAGAAGCTAATATGAGCGAAAGATGCTCTCTTCAGTGTTACTGAAGGTAATGCCATCTCAATTAAGTATCTGGTTAGATATCATGTTTCTAAGACTATCATGTTTAATGAACAAATACAATAACCTCAGATTTGTCTTAATTTAGAAGTACAAAATTAAAGGTCATCCAGGTTTTTGTCTTTAAGACATGCCTGCAGTTGAGTATGATCTGGTTTTATGGATAAATAAAGCTGGGTATCATCTGCATAGCAATGAAAATGGGTGCAGTATTTTCTAATGATACTGCCTAAGGGAAGGATGCATAATGTCAGAAGTATTTGTCCCAGCACAGAATCCTATGGAATTCCATGAATAACTTATGTGTATGATGAAGAATCTTTGTTTATATGTACAAATAATTTAGATTAGCTGCTTCTGAACTGCTTTAGTTTGTGCCTAGTGAGTGCTAAGCAATAAAGCTACTTTGGGTTTACATGTCTTCCAAGTCCTGCATTTTGGGTCCAAATCTGCCTGTCACTCAACCAGTCCTTGACAACAGAGTTTTTTGTTGTTTGTTTTTAATAACGTGACAAACTTTTTTTTCCAGGCCAAATGAAGACCTTCTAAATGAGTGCAATATAATTTCCTCTCTAGCTTATAGGTTATCTGCTTTAAGGTGCACACTTGAGCTCACAGTATCAGGCTGATATGCAGTGAGGATATAGACCATTAACAAGACAATCTCCCTTTGTGCAATAAAGATTTTTTAACTTATTTAAAATTCCATTTGTTTTTCTTTGCTTATGTTCTACAAAACAGATGTTCAAGCTAGGTCCTATAATTAGAATAATTAAGTTAGTATACATACATATATTGTTTATATAATGCCTTTTGAAGTACTGTAGAAATACAGAAAGTACTTGTATGGCTGCTTTCCACTTTACTTGATTGCATCTTCTTGTCGCAGAGCAATAGAGGGGAATTGCCAGTGACAGCTAATTGTTTAATTGCCTTCTTGACTAGTCATTCACATCCCGAGTTTTCATCCAAGATCTATAAGTGTCTGGTCCTGGCCAGGAATATTAGGAAAAAGACGGCCCTCAGAAATCACAACAAAATACTGTGTATGCCAACACTGTATGCTGAGTTCCTTTCACTAGAACTAAGGGGCCATCCCAGCTCCTGAAAAACAACCCATACCATAAATCTCGGTCCACCAAACTTTACACTTGGCACAATGCAGTCAGACAAGTACTGTTCTCCTGGCAACTGCCAAATCCAGACTTGTCCATCGGATTGCCAGATGGAAAAGCGTGATTCGTTACTCCAGAGAACATGTCTCCACTGCTCGAGAGCCCAGTAATAGCATGCTTTACACCACTGCATTCGACACATGAAGTTTGACTTGACTCTGCAGAAAGTTGGTGACCTTCATGCGTTCTTCTGACCCTGCTCTGTCATTTTATGTAGCCTACCCCTTTGTGGCTGAGTTGCTCTCATTCCCAATTGCTTCCACTTTGTTATAATACCACTAACAGTTGTTGTGGAATATTTAGTAGTGAGGAAATTTCA
The DNA here is from genome assembly GCA_024447675.2 of Pterophyllum scalare. Classification (NCBI taxonomy): domain Eukaryota; kingdom Metazoa; phylum Chordata; class Actinopteri; order Cichliformes; family Cichlidae; genus Pterophyllum; species Pterophyllum scalare. Next base: position 21,580 of record JAMQGT020010908.1, on the reverse strand, counting down.
CAACTGGGCTTGTTGCACAGGTGGCATCCTATCAGGGTACCACACATGAATTCACTGAGCTCCTGTGAGTGGCCCATTCTTTCACAAATGTTTGTAGAAACAGTCTGCATGCCTAGGTGCTTGGTTTATACACCTGAGGCCATGGGTGAGCGAATACCTTTGGCAATACAGTGTAGTTGGGCTCCCTTGACTGTGTACTCTTTCCATGCATTACCAGCTTTAAAGACTTCATATTGATCTCAACACTTGGGAAATACAATCTTCCAAAGCTTACAGTATAGTCACAATATAAAATTGTATATAAAAAAGAGTCCCCACTCAACTGATCTAATTTCAGGTGTGTAAAAAACATCCATTCCTGGATTTCAGGAAACTAAACCACAGCTCAAAACACATGGTTCACAATGCATGTTACAATTGTTTCATATATTATTTTACATTAGTTGTTACACCAGATAGGAACATGATGTTCTTTAAAACCAATCATGCTATTTGAATATTGAGTTTGAATATTCTAACCAAATTTAGCAAGTAGCACTAAAGGACAGCGGGAATTGTGGATTGAAGGCTACTTTGCCCGAGTAACTAAGAGGGGCTCTTTTGATCTAATATCTCTGCTTTTTCAGGACTCCCAACAAAAGGACAGTTGTTCAAAGTTCTGACGCTATCAGTTTAATCTTCTGCTAGACTAACATGATGCTTATCTTAATAATGACCATCAAAGGACTATTTTAATGCTGAGATCGGCACTGGCAATTGTACCCCAGGGAAGGACTTCTTAGAATTGAGTGCAGCTCGATGTTATCCGGTAGAGCAGTTATCAGATCTGCTGCAAAGGATGTGAGGCTTCCCAAACTGGGTTTTAAGGAAGGGGGAACGAAGGGAATCCTGCCCAGGATAGTGTGGAGGGCAGGGGAGCACAAACCTGTACTCACATTGCTCAGTGTGCTCTCACTGTGTTAGAGACACCAACTAAAGAAATGCTTCAATGGTAATGCTCCCCTCTCGTTCTATTGTTTTGTCTCTGTGGCATGCAAAGCTCACCTTTGGGACAGGCTTGGATTATAATACAATGAATGCAAATCAAACCTCATCTGCTGCATGTTTAACGCAGTCTCTTAAACCAGTAATATTCCGCTATGCTTAGCCCCACTCCCAATCCTTTCAGTACACACATTTTCCACTAACAGTTCTACTACAGAGATTTGGAGCCCTGATCAAACTAGTTATTGCTGCATGGAAACCAGATTTCATCAAACCATATCAGATAATCTTATAAAGGCAACTAAGAAGCCCAAGTAGCCCAAGGCAAAAACAGTTTAAGCAGCTGCATCAAAGGGCCACTCAATAAACAAGTGGCCTTGAATTACTTAATTCTAAATATAAAGTCATCCAGTGCAGATGGTATTTAGACAGTGTGCGAGCTTGTTTTCTATTTTATTGATTGATTTTGACTGGTTTAGCCAAATAATTACATTTGGAGACAGATTTATTGAGTTCGTGATGGAAAGTAATCTGTACAGTTTAGAGAGAATTTTTTGTTGTTGTTGGAGAAAGAATTGAGATCTCTTTTACAAGTGTATGTGTTGTAAAGGGCTGTTAAGCATAGAAAATATGTTCTAAATTGTGTTCTTTAATTGCTGGTATTGACAAACATTTCGGTTACCTTATCAAAATCTTTAGAAACAGGTTTATGGTTGACATGAATTTATCATCTTAAAAGAAGCCTTTCTGCTCCCATGTTCTAAAGTGAAGAGTTGCTCTGTTAATCTGAAAGTCTGAGTTGTGGCAGACTGGAGAGACCCTACAGGGCTCCATTTGGGAGTATGTAATCTTGGTGGTGTATCAAGGTGGAGGTGATCAATGTTTTTTTTGTTTTGTTTTGTTTTTTAATAGTCTGAGGGTTCTGCATCGTTAACTGATCAACTAGTAGGAAATTGTCTATACAGGACTTTACTGTTACATCTTGAATCACCTATGAGAACAAAGAGGAAACCACCAGGTGACCAGCCACCTAAAAATCAGGCAAGGTCTTTCATTTTTTGGGCCCATCCTCAAAACATTTTGAAAACTCCTTCTATACAGTGATAGACACAATGGACACATAAGAAACACTGACATTAGAGGATGTCAAGGTATTACCTTCCTAGGCTTGGGTCCAGGGACGGTGGATGCTGTCCTTGGGCGCAGCAGTGCTCCGGGTAGTTGACACTATGGGCCCCAAATCTGCTTTGTGGGGAATCAGGGTGCTTACTGAGCCAGTTGGTTAGCTGACTCTCTCTTTCCAGGGGTAGTCTTCTTCCTCACGGTCTTATATATCCCAAACCTTCTCCATTTACGTGGCACGTAGGGTGGGGGTTACCCCTCCCTACCACTGACTGCTGCTCATTGCTGCCTCCCCAGGATTTGGGTACCTGTTGGTTCCAGGGGGCATGATTGAATGTTTTGGCATGGCTGTTGACCAACTCCCTTGGGGGTGTCAGGGCAGTGCTCTGATGCCTGGGGCCTTGGAGCTCTGTTCCATGCTGGGATAGTCAGCCTGTGGTAGGGTACGCAACCCCTTGCTTCTCGTTCTCTGGGGTTCTTGCTCTTTGGCCGTGAGGGCTCCATCTGAGGCTTCCCTCCTTCCTCTTCTGGGGCAACCACACAGTTGCCATCAGGATGTGAGGCCTCAGGTCTTCAGTGCTCTTGAGGGACTGCGGACAGGTCTTTCTCTGTCTGCCTCTGGCATCTGGGGGGCATTGTAGCTTCTCACCCTCATTCTCAAGTAGGTTTTGTGACAGAAGAAAGAAAGAGACAGTATTATTTTGCATGTTCTTTCCACCTCTGGTTGGAACAAAGAAGGTTCCTGTAGCTTGTAGTGTGGAGTACTTGTGGTTAGTAGGACTAGAAAAGTGCTATACATTACAACTCTTAGAGTCCACCATGTCAGCAGAAAACCACTTGCAGTTAGACTGGATTCTAGCTATGCTTTAAACAAGTAAAAAACTTGAAGCTGTTACCTCTCAAATCAGATTGTTGTAGCCAAATAGGCAAATTTTGAGAAAGTAGAAGATGTTAAATGATAAATGAAGTGTCATACATTTTGGAATTACAGTCTTTTTGTTAAAAGGTAAATATTCTATAAACCGGGATGGGTGTTAACTATATTTTACCCCAGGCCCTAAACCCGGATGGCTCACTAGTGTCCTGGAAAGATGATCTCAGAGGATGGAAAGAGAGTAAAGACAAAAAAATGAGAGACAGAGGAGACACATTTATCAGTCTAATTATGAGAGACTGATCAGAGGCCCCAGTGCATAGTTGGATGGTCCGAGTAAACTCCTCTTCCAATATCTGAGTCGCTCTAACCTCTCTCATTTCTGTGGCCTCTTTTGAATAGAGAAGCTCTCAGATAAGTTGGACCACTGCAGGGCGGCCTTCTCAGATTTCAATATCAGACATCAGATTTTAACCCTTTGATTTGCTGTCCAACCATGAAAAAATATCAGCTGTTTGTTGACTTTTCAGTTCTCTCTGCATGGACACATTGTTATAGAAGCTCGGTCTACCTTTAAAACTCTGCACCTTTATACTGCATTTTGCACAGGCAATTATAGAGGGATGAAACTTTGTCAGCACATTATGAAGTTTAATATGGAAGTCCAGAGCTGCCATTATTAGAGTGAAGTTATTTTACATTGTTAAATTAAACATTGTATTTTGCATTTGTGTGATTATGACTAATTAAAAAGCAAAGAAAAATATCTATTTTTCCTAAAGTAATGATGTAATAGCAATACATTTTTTAAATGAATGAGAAAAATTGACAAAAACCGAGCACTGTTAGCAGATATTTTAGTAAATTATCAGTTAATATTGTTCAGCTTAAAAGCAGTTTAATTGAGAGAAGTGCCCCTTTTAAAGTATTTATTAGTGGAAACTTTAATCCTAATAGAGTCTCAGATGCCAGTTTGTTATGCTCTAACCAAACAGTGATGTATTCTGTTGCAATAGCCAATAGAAACTGCTATAAACTGCTTTTGTAATTTTTAAAAATTGAATGTGCATTAATAATTGATCATAATTAATTAATTGGATGTGTTCCACTTGAATTGTCCTTACACTTTACTGTACCAAAGGTTTACTTCTCATGAACGTCTCCTAATTTTTAATGGCATTATTCAGAAGTTAAGGATGTCTTATCCAAATCTGTGTTGATAAATAAAATCTTAGGTCATCAAATGATGAACCAAGCTGAAAGGGGAAGAAGAATATTACCATTATGCCATAAAATTCTGTTTTCCTTTCATTTGCAGTATTTTAAGGATTTTTCTTTTTTCAAATGCTGAAAATCTTAGACTTCTGCATATATGTCATATATACATATATATATATATATGACTCCTGTTACCCAGCGTTTTCTGATTTAGGCTTTGATATGTATTATGTAAAGTCATTGTTTGATTCTCAGTTTATTGTAGTTTTGCAATTCTGAAGTTTTGTGTACTTTTCTTTCAGAGACTTTAAAGATGATTTCTTTATAGTTACAATCTCAGCTTTTGTTGTAGTTTTCTGAGTTATGTTCTTGGTTGTATTTTATTTGTATCTAATTTCTAGTTTCTCTGTGTCAAGCTCATTTCTGCTGCTTGTATCTCGTTCTTTCAGTCACTACCCAAAGCTCCTGACCATAGATGAGGGTGGAGACATAAATTGGTAGATCTACAGCTTCACTTTTACACTCAGCTGTACGTTCACCCATTCATATGAAAGGGTGAGAGTGTCCAACCTTAAAGGAAGAGTGATATTGTGTGTGTGTGTGTGTCTATATATATATATATATATATATATATATATATATATATATATATATATATATATATATATATATATATATATATATATATATATATATATATATATATATATATATATATATATATATATATATATATATATATATATATATATATATGATTTACTATAAAGTGGAAGTTTGGGGCATACAGCGTAATGGCAGGAAGATGTTTGCTGTCTTGATTGCAGAGTGGTCCTGTCAGCATCAGACCTGAAGCAACAGGAGTCATGGAGCTGGATTTTTAATGTTGCTGTTGTGTCTTTCCCATCAGGCCAAGTGATCCAGTCCTCAGGCCTCCTTTGGATAATTGCAACTGTTTCACCATATGACAAAAATAGCCAAGATTACAAACAGAAGGAAGGGGAGATTGAAATACAGTATTTTAATCGAGGACATTTACCAGGCGCATCTGCATTTTCAACAATAAAACTCTAACCAGTGGCATACACCTTGTAGTGCTTCTCCCTTCCCACCTGACCTCAATTTGTGGACTTCATAAAAAGGTGGACAGATAGCTGGCCTTGCAGTCCACGAGGTAATTACTAATGTTACCACTCTTCCTTGGGGAGGCAAAGATGTGATGCCTCAGCCCATGCTCCTATTTGGAGTCGGGCCAGTTATTTCCTGTGGAATCAGCCAGCATTAACCTCCTGGATGCAGATCCATTTGGTTGTAAATTAGCAACTAATTAGAAGGTGCCTGTCATCTTCCAGAAACACTGCAGATGGAAAACACATCAACAAATTACAGTAAGATGAAATAGCCACAGTGTTTTGTATTGTTGGCATTAGTAATATCTCTGTATTCTGTTTAATACTGTTCACCAAAACAAAAAGTTAACAATCATCACCTTGGATAATTATCATATTGTTAGCCTCATAGCATAATGGCCTAAGTGATATTTTGGCCAAATTGAGATACCTGCCTAATTCTACTTTGCTAACACTATAGCTTCATTTAGATATATATCTCAATTTGGCCAAAATATGACTTAGGCCATTATGCTATGAGGCTAATGATATGCTATTTTCTATAACTCACTGAAAATATTTAACATTGTTAAAAAGGAAAGTGCCACAATTTGCTGCAACATTAAATTCAGTTTACAGGGTAACTTGTCTACAGCTAAATTCCTTTTCTTACTTTTGGGTAAAAACTACATAATTGGTTAGAGTAAAAAAGCACAATATAAGTGCCAGTTCATTTACCAAAAGCAACATACAAAGTCAGTGCTTAGAGATATAAGAAACCACAGGGTTTTTATTATCAGCCTGAAGGAATACCTGTCACTCTTTGTCTTGTAGGTCGAGACAGCATGGTGTTCCTTTACCAACCTCAGTCAACATTTTGCTCCTTTAACACAAAGTGTGGACTTTTTCACAGCTGGTTCATCAGTGCCATAAAAAAAAAAAAAACAGTGTAATACACAGAAGAAAAGTTGAAATATTTCTAGGTCAGTTTAAAAAATTATATTTTGCCCAAATGGTGCAGACACTCTGCAGGCCAATCAGCAGCGGGATACATTGCCTCTTTAAGTTTCTCCAAATTGGACTGTTGCCATAGTATTTGTGGATTCGTAAAGTTTGAAATTTTGACCTTTAATTAAAGGTACCCCCTGCCAGGTCAATCAGTGGAATGTGGGAACATCAGCGCAAATATACTATCGGTATATTTGCGCTGCCGTTTCCCATGCCCCCACCCCCCACCCCCAACTCCCCCAAGTTGTGTCATAATCGAAGCAGCAGCCTGATATCATTTGGGTCAAAATTGTTGACATTTAATCAGAGCGCCCTCATTAGGTCTATCACTGCAGTTTTTTTGTTTGTGTTTTTTTAAGTAGCACAGTTTTGTCTCCAGATGCACAGACTCTGCAAAATTCCCATCAGACCAATCACTGTATTTTTTAAACATTACCTGGAACAAAATCATGAAGACATATCAACTCTAAAATATTTGAAAGTCTATGAATTTCCAGTAAGTAGTTCTGTGATATGGCTTTACTTGAAAGCTTACACGTACCTGAGCTGAACATGTTAAGTTTGGTCTGAAGCTCTCTTATCTTCAGACCAAACTTTACATCTTTCATACACAGTCCATTGGAAAAGCCCAGCTGCTCCTTTTAGGGGTTGCCACAGCAGATTATCTGTAACATAATTTCCAGCTTCAAATGCTTGAGCCTACCTGACGCTCTTTTCACCTCCACAGCACTATTCACTCTTCCTTTAAGATTAACCCTAGTCCATTTCTCTTGCTGTCTACATCATGGTAGAACATGTTTCTGGCCTTGCTTCCCTTCCACGTGATTACCTGCAGACACAGTATATCTACCTTCATTCTCTCCATTGTATCACCCTGCTCTCTCTTTTATCAATCATAGGCTCTACATTTAAAGGTACAGTCAGTCATTTTTTGAGGTTATTTAATAGAAAAAAAGAATGTTGTATTTATAAATATACATTGATTAGTGTGTAATTGTAAATTTATGAGAATTGTGCATTCTCATAAATTTACAATCAATCCACTGAAAAACATATACGAGCAGGCATCAGTTTGTGGAAGCCGGCCTGTTGACCTGCCATCTTGAAAACACTGGTTGAGACGAACATCATGTGACTAGAGACAGGCCACATAAGTAGTACGCCAAAGGCGGATGAGAGGGGAACTTGTAGACATTTGTGTGGGGTGGAGGCAAATTTTAATCGGTGCCTGCACCTTCAGACTCAAGATATGAAGGATTATACTTGTGTTTTATCATCTGAGAAAGGGTCCTCTTTACTAAACAAGTGTAAACATGAAGGAGAAAGAGGCCATCCTCTTCCTTCTCACCTCAAGCTTCTCCTCCTGAACTGACATCAGGACTCTAACACACGAAAATGTGCATAAAGATACTTCTTTATTCCCAGTATTATTACAGTTATTGTCAGCAGATCAGACATGCAACCTTCCCATCTTTGGACTGCTGACAGCTGATTATAAGCTAACATTATGCCAGCTAATGTTCACACTTTCCCTCTGATGAGTGGTAAATGGTAAATTTACTGGTTCATACACTCTACCTGAGCACTCAAAGCGCTTTGAGGTCGATTACATTCCAAGTCCAACAATTTTAAAGCCACTTCAAAGAAAGTTTCACTGACACTGGCTAACGGCAGCAAAAACAGCAGCATTTAACGACAGAAAAATTCAGGATATCCTCAACAGCTCCCCTCAGTATCACTGTGAGCTTCACTGACTCATCAACCCAACTCCTTTCAAAACGTTATGCAGTCTCCAGAGTAAATAGACAAGGACACTTCTCACCTGGCCTATCGACAGCTGAGGAAACACTCGTTGTTAACCTGGGCCCCAGCTGAATAGAAATCTCATTCTTGACAGGTCACGTGTTTAATTTGGAAAACATTCACCACCCCTCCTGGTGCACCCCTCCCCATTTATGTGAGCTTGGGACTGGTACGAGGTGTACACAGGCTTGTGGCCCCATTCTACATGAACTTGAATATACACTTTAGCTGACACACACAGTTTTCTCAGCTCCAAATTAAATACTTAAATTAACCATTTCAGGCACACGAAAACTAGGGACTGCCACACATCAGGAGCACTGGCTGCTAGCAGGAGTGCTCACAGAGCATGGATGAAGCTTTTTGTTGAGACGTTTTATTGATTGGAACTATCTTTTAAATTACCTGTTTACTTTCTTCTGTGTCTTGACTTGATTTTCTGTTGCTATTATGGTACTTAATTTTCTCATTTATTTTTTATTTTTTTGTAAAGCACTTTGTGACTGCTTGTTTATAAAAACCACTTTAGAAATAAAATTTAGTAATTTTAAAAAGTAAGTGAGTAAGCAAAGTGATGATGGGAACCAAGCAGTCCCCTTTGGGTTTCCATCAGGAAGGGCATCCAGTGTAAAACTCTGCCAAATCAAACATATGATGCTAATGTAGCTTTTTAAGTGGTCTTGAGCAATACCTCTTCAAGCTTTCTTGAGATAGTTCAACACAGGACCTGAGACATGAAGCTTGCCCTTCAGCTGATTGATCTATTGTTTGCTGAGGCCCCATCAGGAATGGTCTCAGTATAAGGATGACTGTGAAGGAGCTGTTCTTAAGGAAGGGGAAAGGGCAAAATTACACAAGAACTGGATTTAAAAATCAGTGGGAACAGGTCTTATGGAGTGATTAATCCAAATTTGAAAATTTTGGTTCAAGTTGCCATCAGTATGTACAGAGGAGGAAAGGAGAGCGGTACAGCAGTGTATGCCCACAGCCTTCTGTCGTGGTTTAAGACTGCATTTCAGCTAGTTGTATTAGGGACCTCTCAAAAATTGCACAAAAGAACTGCATTCATAATTTTGATGCACATGCAATACCATCTGGAAAGTATCGGGTTGGTATCAGGTTTTTCAGCATGGCAACGAACCCAAACACACTACCAATATAGTAAAAGGATACCTGGATAGTGTCTTGATGCATGCTCAATCATCCAGGTAAGAAAATCCCAGAAAGCTGATTCTGTTTATCAGGACATAGCGTTGTCAGTGGGAGAAACATTTTGTCACTCATCCAAGTGACTTCTTCAGTCTCAGCTGACTGCAGGTTTCCTCAACCTGATAAACAGTACATTTACACAAATGGTACATTGTGTACACACCAAGGATGTGGACAAGTGGGTGAAGAATTTGTCTCACAAACAACTCACTCAGGCAGAGAAAGACATCTCTGTGAAAGGATTGAACTTTGCTGTCATGCTGAGACAAATCCTGCTAGTGGAACTGATCACAGCCACGGAATCCGAAACAACATTGCAGATGTGGAAGCGGAGCAACTATAGATGAAAGTTTCAGCCTGTCAATGCAAAGATCCCAACATTCAATATCAGCATCATGGAGAAGAAGGCACTCGTATTACTAACTAAGGACAACACCATCATGGTGCTTCCAGAAGACAATAGTAGGTGCACAGTTTTCCTAAACAAGACAAGGCTATCATGAGAAAAAAGTGTCACTAAGCAGTGACAAAATACTTATGAGCCCCTGAAATGAGACCCAGATAGGGGCTACAGGTAAAGGATAATAGATTGTCTTGAAGCGGTTAGAATAGGACAATGCTACTGACAAGACCTCATACCACAGATTATACCCAGGGGAAGCTGCACCAAGTCAGTATGGCTTACCTAAGATGCATAAACAGGGTGTACCTTTAAGTATGATCAACCCTGTTACATACAGTATCTCATAGTTTTTGGCTTTGGTCCTCAACCCATTGGTAGATAGCTCAAAACACCATGTTCAGAACATTTTGGATTTTGTGGAGAAGGTTATAGAAGGTGAGAGATAGCATTATGGAGGCAGATGAAACAATGGTCTGTTATGATTTTACATCTCTTTTCACTTGTGTTCCCGTTGCTGAAGCAGTGGAGGTAGTTCATGAAAGATTACAGGATGACTTCACCCTCAGCAACAGGACCACCTTCAGCACCGACCAAGTTTGTCTGCTCTTCAAACTGTGTGTTCAATCCATATATTTCACATGCAAGAACCAGTACTCCAGGCAGAAACATGGGCGCACCATGGGTTTCCCAGTCTCACCCATTGTGGGTAACTTGCATCTGGAAAAAGTGGAAAAGAGGGCTCTGTTATCCTGTCTTGGAACACCACCAAGCCATTGGTTCAGGTATGCAGATGACCCCTGGGAGAAAATCAAATGTCAAGATGTACCACAATTCATGTATCACATTAACAAACACATCAAGTTCAGTTCACCAGTGAGGATAGTTTTTTAGACTGTGAAATTACCATCAGTACTGGGGGACATTTGAAAGTCGATGTGTACCATAAACCATCACATACGAGCCAGTATTTAAGGTTTCACCCTTTCACTGGAACACAAACTGGGTGCCATCAGGATGCCACAACACAGAGTGAACACCCATGGCGCTCATCTCATGACCATTGATCAGTGATCACGACAATATGCATATTAATGATCATGAAACTGAACTCATGGCCTACTGTTAGTCAAGAGTGCTAGTTTCAGTCATCCTACAAATGTACTGTTTATAGGGTTGGGGGAAACCTGCAGTCAGCTGAGATCGAAGAAGTCACTTGGAAGAAATTATGGGTGCTCAAGGCTTTTGCACAGTACTGTAGTTGTAGTGAAGTAATTTGACACGACCCGACATCAGACAACAATGCTTTCTCTGTTGCTCACCCTTTTTCTCTTTTTTATGTTCACTGTAACACTTATTGTAATGTTTTTATTACACTTGTATGCTACCAAAATGTGTTGTCAACTACTGAAAAATCTTGTCTTATGAACAGCAGGAGAATAGGGATTCTGTGCTTCTGTGCTAGAGATAAAACTGAAGGAGAGCTTGTGCATATGCCGACCTCATTGCTTTGAATATTTGGTTTAACCTCTTAACACGCACCAGGTTTCCAAGGTTGTGTTCTCATCCACCCTTGTATACCTAATTTTTACCTAAGTGAAAATCTTTTAAAGAAGGACTGCATGTCCAAAAGAAAGCATTCTATTAAATGCAAAAATAAATCAATAATCACAAGTAGAGTAATGTCAAATATAATAAGGTACACGTGCAAGCTAAACTAAGGCATAAAATGGAATAGCCTTGACTCTGTCTTCGGTGAAATGCTGTGTTACATCAGAAGAGTTCTGACAGTATTATATCTCTTGGATGAGGTATGATTTGGTATGTGTTCATGTGTGTGTCTGTGTGTGTGTGTGTGTCTGTCCACGTTTAAGTGTGCTAGTGAATAAATATGTGTCTTGTAAAGGAGCATGAGGTGGCTCCAAAGAAGAAAAGTGAGCAAATCGCAGTTCTCAGAGCTGAGGTTTGTCCTGTGCTTTGATGCAGCAGATGTTCCTGAGCAGATGTCAGATGTTATGATGGTGTAGATGTTAATTATTAACATGTTAATTATTCAGTGTCCAACCCAGCAAGGTCAAGTGCTTCCAGTCTTACAGGCCCTAGAATAGTGAGTTTTACTGGCCTGGGGATGAAAAAAACCCCAAAGCTTTTGATTTTGATATTATTAAAATATTAATGCAATTTAATTTAATTCATATGTTTTGTTTATATTTATATTAATCTAAATCTGGAAAATAATGTTACTAAAGCCTTGAAGTAAATATGGTCTAGTACACCCCATGTCCCCTTTAGATTCGCCCCTGCTTGCTGCAGGTATCGCTGTGATATAAAGCAGGACGGCTGCCGTAAACTTTAAGCAAGTTGCTAAATTTAGACACTGTATTGACCTAACTGTAAAGTTTTTGCTGTGTAAAACTAACATCAGTGGATGAGAGCAGCTGTAAAGTTAGCTCTTCTTCATGTTGGAGCTTGCTGAACAGGTGGTTTGCATGAAGGACTCCCAGCAGCTTTTTTTTGCTAAGAGGTTAATTGCTGTAACTGGGGAGTCACTATTCAATTAAATGTTATTTATATAGCACAAAATCACAACAAGCGGTCGCATCAAGGTGCTTTATATTGTGAGGTAAAGACCCAACAATAAATACAGAGAAAACCCCCCAACATGACCCCCATGAGCAAGCACTTGGTGACAGTGAGAAGGAAAAACTCTCTTTTAACAGGAAGAAACTTCCAGCAGAACCAGGCTCAGGGAGGGGCAGAGAGGGAGAGAGACAGGACAAAAGACATGCTGTGGAAGAGAGCCAGAGATTAAAAATAACTAATGATTAAATGCAGCATGGAGAGTAAAAGAGGTGAATGAAAGAGAAGCAGTTGCCTCTGATTGTTATGAAACCCACTGCATACCTGAAGAAATTGCATAACAATATAGTACATGTATGTGCAGTTTGTGAAAAGAAGAAATATAAAGAAGAGCATCTACAGGAAAGAATACGAGACAACAGGACATTAGACAAGAAGAAACAAATGAATTTGAGTTAAGCGTAACATGAAGGGAGTATGACAAAGGAGAAAACAAGGAGTACAAAAGGAGTAAACCAAACAAGAGGAAAGATTCCTGAACATGAGCTCAGCTCTGTTCCTTAGCTTCCTCTCTTTCTCTGTTATCTGATGAATCTCACTTAGCCTGTCATGGCTGACTGATCGAGGCAGCCCATCACAATTGCCACCACCCCCTTCCATGATGTAAATAACCTCCCTGCTGGTTCAAGGTGGGACATCACTCCAGCTCCATTAGTTTATTTTATTATCACATGAAGACTGGCGGTAGATGTTGGGGTCTGTAAGGACGAAATAAGAGAACTGAACTGGATGCATGAAGAAGGGGGTGTTGGGGTATGAGTGAGGAGAGAAGATGTCTCCTACACTGAAAATGAGGTAGGAAGGATGGAGAGGGCCAAGAGAAAATAGGAAAGATAGAGAAAGAGTGAGAGAGATATAATGCAGAATGATAGAGAGAAGCAATCTAAAGGAGACAGATGGGCTTGAAAACAGAAAAGGAGGGACACAGCTGACATGGGAAGGTGTGTCCATCCATGTGTGTGTTTGTGTTCGTGTGTGATTGCCTGGACTTCATATAAACACCGAAGATTCATTGTCACTACGACAAAATAGAGGTATGAACAAGAGAGAGACAGAGGCATGTCTTACTTTTTCTTCAGCAGCAGCAATGCAGTTCATAATGTGCTAGTTTGGCTTCATCCAGATGTGATCAAATATTTTTAGCTCAAGCTTCACTTGCCACCTTTTTTCTTCCAATCGTGCTAGAGTATCTCACAGCCATTTTTGGCTAATCCCTGCTGAACAGTACTGCTTGGCAGTAAGTCTACGGTTAGGTTATTTCAGCCAACATAAGCAAACTAGAAGATAGTACCTTGTAAGCCAAGTCTTACATGTCCATTTTGGACTGTTATTTTGTTATACAATTTTGGCATAGAGGTGTAACTTCCATATAGAGAGGTGGATGTGAACACTATAGCTAGCCAGGCCCTTGTAGCCTGTCTGGAAAGTAGCTTAGCCACTACTAGCTCTCCAGCAGATTGTCCAGGAAATCAGGCCTGCTGGGTGACTGTGAGGAGGAAGCATAGCCTTCAACAGAAGCCCCTGATACACCACCAACCTGTTCAGGTCTCAAATCATTTTTCCCCTCTCAATGACCCACCTGCCGAGGTACAAACTCTGGTTATTGGTTATTCTGTTTTGAGACACATGGCACTAGAGACACCAACAGCCATTGTGGATTGTCTTCCAGGGGCCAGAGCAGGCGATATAAAAGGAAATCTGAAACTGCTGGCTAAGTCTAGACGTAGATTTTGTAGAATAATCATTTACGTCGACGGTAATGACACCTGGTTACATCAATCGGAGGTTACTAAAGTTAGTATCGAACTGGTGTTTAACTTTGCCAAAACAATGTCGGGAGACAGACATCCGCTCTAATTTTAAGATTAGGTTTAAAACTTTTCTTTTGGCTTATATTTAGAGTTAGATCAGGTTACCCTGAGCCATCCCTTAGTTATGCTGCAATAGGCCTAGGCTGCTGGGGGCTTCCCATGATGCACTGAGTGGTTCTTCTTCACTCACCTCCATTCACTCTCTATGTGTTTATACACTTTGCATTTAATCATTAGTTGTTAATCTCTGGCTCTCTTCCACAGTGCGTCTTTTGTCCTGTCTCTCTCCCGTCACCCCAAACCAGTCATGAAAGATGGCTGCCCCTTCTTGAGCCTGGTTCTGCCAGAGGTTTCTTCCTGTTAAAGGGGAGTTTTTCCTTCCCACTGTCGCCAAGTGCTTTCTCACAGGGGGGTCATGCGATTGTTGGGTTTTCTCTCTGGTATCATTCTAGGGTCTTTACTTTACAATATAAAGCACCTTGAGGCGACTGTTCTAATTTAGTTCTATATAAATACAATTGCACTGAATTAAACTTATCCCGTACCCAGTTGTCATCTGTGATTAGCTCACCCTAGTCTTGAACCCTAAAGTTTTAGAGGAAATTAAATTTTACTTTGTGATGAAAAGAAAAATGTAAAGAGATTTTGATGTGTGTCAGTCTGAATGATTTTGATCCCCTGATTTCCAAGACTTAAGAGAACTTCTTTAAAATGAAATTTATATATATATATATATATATATATGTGTGTGTGTGTGTATGTTATTGTCTGTGTGTATATGGGTCAGCACACAGAACTTGTATTTAACATCATGGCTCACTGTCTGCTTGATTTTTGCTGAAAAGCTTCAACAGGGCCAGTGTGTGAAGTAAAGGCTATGAAACAAGGTTGGAGCACAGTGATAATGGTACTGATAGAGTCACTCATGCTTCACCTCTCTGTCACTTTCTCTCTTGGCCCATAAATCTGTCCCTACCTCCCCACCCGCACCCCAAGAACCTCCTCTGTATTTCAAAGGGAAGAAAAAAAATGCTTTCAGTGGTCAGATCTATCTGATCCTATCTCTTTTCTCGCTGGCTTTAATGTAAGCAGATTCCCAATCAGTCAGGATGAATCCAATCAAGAAGAGGGGGGAGGCGCAACAATCTAGGGTGCTTTTCCCAATGACTGCTGCAGGCCAGGAGATTAGAGGACAGCGGGAGTGAGACAGAGAGGGAGGGGGTTAGAAAGACAGAGTTTCTATGATGAAGAAGGCGGCTTTCATTCAGTGACACAACACTAAATCACACATGAATTCATCACCTTCACGTCTATTTGTCTAACCCCCTTTCAACCTCATTTTAGATATAGAAATGCAAATTCCACTCCTCCTTCCCTATTCACTTTTTTCAACATTATTTCTACTATATGGACACCAACTAGAATGGGAGGAGGCATAGTGTTCTTTAAATGAGCATAACTACTGGTTGATTTATCCTCAAACTTTCCTCCCTCCTTCTCTCCCTTTCCATTTCTTCATCCTTCCTCCACCGACGCCCGGTGACGGCTCTCCTTCCTCTCATCTCTCATGTCTAAAGCTTAACTTCATTGTCTCAAGCCCCTCTCTGCTTTCATCTTAAGACAAAGATTTATGTAAATCTTTGGGCCAGCGTTAATGTGGAGCGCCATGTGAGAAATAGCATCCCTAAATCGTGGCATTGTTGTTGAAAATGACAAGGCAGGCCCGTTAATCCTACAATGCGATCATCCAAATGTGTCATAATGCTGTGTGTAGGCAGGCGAATCTGAATATCAAAAAGACACTGTGCACCTCTTATACTGCGCCTTCAAGACTTCCAGCGCTAATGCACTACTATCTCCCTCTTTCTCTTTCTCTGCCATTTTTTCTTAAGGAAGTCGCCCTGCCTGTCACTTCTCTAGCATTCAGAACAAGGAATAAACCATATTAGATGCCACAGTCTCAAGTTTGTTGCAGAGCATAAATCCTCATCACGTTTAGCTGGTTTTCTCCCACATATGAAGATTTGATTCATTCAGATAATGACAAACTACATCTGCGTAATCACTTAAGTGGCTGCGATTGTGAGCTGAAATAAATCGATAGCTTCTGCTTTGTCACTAAGATTAATTTTTTCAGAGACATCAATATGAGGCTTTGTGGCAGAACAATGCACAGACACAAAGAGGAACAAAGGACTGGAGCAACATGCTGAGTCAAGTCACTGCATGTATGGAGCATTTAGCCAACAATTAGTTACCTTCTATTCCTTTATTTGTGATGTGCAGAGGAGGCAGCGCTGGCTCTTATTTGTGAGCTTAGTAAAAGTCTTACGAGGGTTCATTTGCTGGCAGAAATTGACAGTGGAAGCGAGGCACAGACCAAGGAGTGTGATAGCTGCTGCTTTTGAGCCATGAAACAGGCATGACAATCAATTGGACAGGGTACAAGGCTGGTGAATGATAATGTTAATGATTAGCAGACATGTTGAAAGACTCCTCCTTGATTGGCCATGAAACCTCTACTATAAATAAACAGACGGCTCTAGGTTCTCTGTCCCTTCCCTCACAGCTTTACCTCCTGACACCGTGACACCTTCTCATCTGACCCCTTCTTTCTCAGTCTCCTCTGCACCCCTCCACCTATCTGCTTCATTCCTCTGCCATCCAATCAGGGAGGACCCCCACAGGGGGGATTTTGTCAGGGAGAATAGTGCCGTTGATCTTAAAGGCTTAAGACCCTACTGTACCTGTCAACAGCGTGGCTTTGGCGCTGACGACCAGCGGCTTAAGTCATTTGAAGTTGCTTTTTTTTAACAAGTAGGGGAGGAGGCGCAGCGTGTGCTGACAACGAGTCAAGGTCTTGAAATAATTCCATCCCTCTGAATAACCAGAGGTGTCTGTCTGACTTAATCCCTCCGCCACTGCATACACACTTTTAGGTAGTTATAAAAGTAGGTTCTGGGGTTGATAATGGCAGAGAGCGGAGCAGCCTGGTTTGTCAGACTGTACTCCAGCTGTATTGAATCATGTGAAGAAGTTCACATTCTTTAACTCAAATTAAGAAACTATTGTAACTCAGTTGTTAGGATTAGTAACTTTTGTGATACCATCCTCTTAACATCTTGACACAGGTTTTGGTTGGGGTCCTCCCCTTTTAATCGTAGTTTCATTAAAAAGAAAAACTGTAATATTAAAATAAATGAGACTTCTTTTCAAACATAACATTTTCTGGGTCTATTCCTATGTGGCAAAAACAAACCTAATCATAAACAGGTTACCAGTAACCTGGTTAAACATGAACCAGAATCAATATATTACGATATACAATTATTCTTAACTATTACTCTCCTAAATGACATCTCAAAAAATATGAAAAATGGTATAAAACAATAAAATGTCTGTCACAGTTTCTCCAAAAGTTTGTCTTTTTCCTTTTTCTTTCTGCCCAGCAGGTCCACAGACATGCCAAACGTCCACATGTGGAATCAGACATGAGGCGCATAATCGTAAATCCACTTGATCGCAGTCCTAGATTCATTTGCTGTCACTTAAATAATGAATTAAATCACCAGTGTTCAGTAGAGTTTTAACATCCGTGCTGTTTGCTTCTAACGTGTGGGATTTGTTTGTGCATTGTTATGCCTGTAATATTTGCTTGTATTAAAATGAATGATTTGATTTTTAATCTCTTTCCTCAGCAAGCCTTCGCTCCTTGCTTTTCTCTGTTTCTTACCCTCTTATTGGGTCTCATTACTTTGCTTTCACTGTCTTTCTCTTGGCTGGGATAATCCCCCCTGTAGGGGACTTCAAAGTGCAGGCCGGCTAGGGAAAAGCCTTAATTACCCATTTGCCTTGAAACTCAAGCCAAATCACAACTCGCCTGGGTCTGTCCAATGCCGCATTCCTACCTCCCTCGGTCTAATTGTGGGTCTGGATTTCTTTTTTCACCCTCTTCTCTACCGTGGAATTGGAAAGATGAAATTAAATCAAAATAAGAGAGAAAATGTGAAAATGTTGAAGCAGGTGATGAGAGAATTAATGACCTTATTTCAGGGTGCTGATTTTCCCCATCTGTTGCCTTCCTAGAAGACAGAAAGGTTGATGCAACGATTCATTATCTTAGGGGCTGTGTTGCTATCATGTAGATTTTTGTATTTTCATTGTAAATGCTGGCATTCAAAGCCATAGGAGTGCAGGGCTTTGAGAGACGAAAACAATGAACTATTTCCTCTAGTCTGTTTTGTGCTTTTTTTTAATAGAAAAATAGCACTCGATTTGACCAAAGACTCCTTTGACTTCTTTGAATCCGATTTAATTATCGTAACTTGTCATTTATTCTTTGTCATATTTGAAAAATATTGAGCCTCACTGATTGATAGCGAGGTTCAACATTTTAACAAGCGGCAAAGCCACCTCTTGTGTGGCACGCTCTTTTTTTCTTTTTTTTTTTGACAAGGGCTGTCAATCAGAGCAGCAAGTGAGAGAAAAGACAGCTATTGTGGATGATAATTAATTTCAAATTAGATTAATAAGCTGGATGTTAAATTGTCACTGAAGGGTTCGGGTTTGCTTATAGATGTCAAAATGGGGATTGAAGTGTGTGTTTAATGACTTTCCACGAGTGCACAGAAAATTTGCAATAAAGAAGTACCTGATATCATTTGTCACAACTGCCTGACGGATGGATGCAGTGCTCGAAATGTTTTCGCTAAATGGCTGTAGTTATGTAAAAATAAACACTGCATGTTGTATGTACATATAAGTATGAAGGCCTCTTGTTACTATTACTACAGTAACTACTGCCTGTTACTACATACTGCTGAGTAGTAAAAATAGTATAATGTGTAAACTGTACTTGTGTCAGTGATGGTTTCAGATACTGTTAAACTGCTAAAATTACACTTGAAAACACAACTACACTTGTAGTGTAATGTGATGTGGAACTGTCACAATATCAGATTGTCACTTTGTGTTCATCGTGGTAAAAAAATTTGTGTTAATGCTGTAAGTCAAAAAATGTCCTGCAACTTTGTTTTTTTTTGTGTCTTTTTGTCATCAGATTAATTAAACTTGAGTCTGTAAAGAAACGCAACAGTTGTGTTATTTATGATGTTATACTGTGTTCACACAATAGCACAATTTAAAATCACAATTATCATTAATAGGCTGCGATACGCCTATTGTAATCATGAAGACAGTATTTTAAGGTGTATTGTTTAATGATAGATAGATAGATGGATAGATAGATAGAAATGTGCATATGATATAAATATATTGTTTTGCCAAAAATGTTGCTATTTTATATTTTGTATATTATATTGTATATCTGTTCTGGTTCGCCCAGTCCATCATCTTTCCCCCATGAAAGGCAGAAGACCCACTGGTCAGTCCATAACAGGGCTAACACAGAGACAGACAACCACACACTGACGCCATTATACACACACACACACACACACACACACACATAATTAAATATACTTGCACAACAGATGTATACTGTATGAGATCGCTGCAGGAAATGTTGTGAAGCAGCAAACACACAGTGGACTTGTTTCTATACATGTATGTACTTTAGTCATTTAAAAAAAAAGGAGAAGCAGGCAGGTGAAGTCTGAATGTCATGTTTACTGTAATCAGCCAATAGCGTCCACTGGCTGGACCTCAGTGACATAGAGAACACAAGCTCCAGCCTATGAGTTCATGTATTTAAATAAAGCAACTTTAAAAACAGTGTTACATCCCTACTCCAAAGAAGTCCCAGCCCCTCTGCATTCAAACATTACATAACAAAAATTACACTGTCTCACTTCATCCCAATTCTACATTGTATTTTTATAACCCTATTTCGGTACAAACATGGGGAAAGCTGTCAGTATGGTTTCAGATACAAACAGCATATAAGAAAATGTCATGAGTGGCTTTCAAGAAGGGTTTTATCAAAGCCCCAGTCATCTTCTTCAGCACCTCTCTCACTGGCAGGTGTTCATGTGATTGTGGTTTCTGTGGTCCACTGTAGCAGCTCTAAATGTGTGTAGTTAAAACTTAGCCTAGATGTTTTCAGAGCCTTACTAAATTAGTTAAGAATGCGTGAGAGGCTGATGCTGTAATTGTGTTTTTGTTTGTTTGTTTTCCTGTGGTCCCTTTCTGTTTAACCAGCTCAAAGAACAAACCGAGACAAATAAGCAAAGGATGGAGAATTGTAATAGCTTGTATTTGTGCTCTGTTCTCATGCTGAGAAATATCAGTGTGGGAGGCATGTGCCTGAAAACAGACATGGAGGTCACAAAGGTCAAACAGAACAGCCATGTCCACCATCTTCCCCCAGCAACACGGGGAAGTCGCTGCCAGTGCCAGTTAGAAATCACCAAAAAAAAAAACAAATCAAACAAAATGAAAAACAGTGTAGTCATAAAAAACTATGTACAACCAATGGAGTGGTAAACAAAACATCAGTGTGTGTTTTTGTCACTAAAAGGCTGCTTAACAACCTTTATTTGATCCCATTCTGTACAACATGATTCAATACAACAGTACAAATTCATCAGGTTCTGTTAGTCCTGTATACTGAGAGGAAAAACAGGTTGTGGCAGCCGGTGAGTTGGAGTTGTCATTAAATTTACCCTCCCCTCTGCCCCCAATAAAAGAGCAAGACGTCTTGAGGTACTCACAGTACCCTATTCACAAAGGATGCACATAGTCTACAAGTTTAAAAAAAAAAAAAAAAAGAAAGAAAAAAAAGACAAGCTCTTTAGGAACGACAGCAAGTGCCTACACATGTATTTCAAACCATCCATGAAGAATAATCCATTCTAGAAGAAGAAAAATAGATACAAGTCAGGATTCTCAATGCGAAAACAGGGCCTAAGGGAGAAAACCTCCCACCCTCCCTCCACCGCAACACCCCACTACCAAATCCAAGTGTGTTACAGCTCAATATATTTTTTTTTCAATTCATTTATTTATTATTATTTTTTTTATTTTATTACACCCAAGGCAGAATAAAAATTACTAAAACTTAAGACTTTTACAATTACAGTGACAAAAACAGTTTAAGAGACCCACAATTTAAACTGGACTGTAAAAGTTTTTAAAAAACAAAACAGAACAAAAACAAAATCAGAACCAAAAAAAAAACAAAAACCTTTTTATAGTCTTGTAAAATGCCCAGGCATTCTCCAATATTACAAATACTGGTATACTTTTACAGTAAACAACAAAAATGTAATATATATTCATATATATTTATATATACTAAAATCCCATCGCCAAAAAAAAAAAAAAAAAAAAGAAAGAAAGAAAGAAGGAAAAGGAAAAAAAACACAATAAAGGAAAAACAATACACACGTTGCCACTTTGGCATTCAAGCAATACCTAACTGAACGAAGTAGGATGCACAGAG
>JAMQGT020010906.1:0-16672 GCA_024447675.2 Pterophyllum scalare | reverse complement strand
TTGTTATTGGTTCAGTTACGTATTGCTTTTCTCTCTTTTCACACTTTCCTTTTTTTCCAATCACCCCTTCTGTATTTGTGTAAAAGGCAAAGCTTAAACAAACTGGAGAGTGAAGTGTATAAATTTAGTTCCATATTCTCTTTGGTGTTTATATCTGCCAAATATTAGTCCTACCAGTTCCTATTTATATGTGATTTCTTTTGTGCTTGTATGTATTGGCTGTTTATTCACAATGAATACAAAGTTACAGTGAATCTAAAATTGAGCTGGGCTGCTAGGGGTTTTTAAAGTGCCTGAATAGTTTTTTACTTTATGCAGCATCTTCACCTCACGTGATATCACTCTCTGCTGTCCTTTCAGCACTCACTCAAATCTGATTCATGTAGACTCTGTAGTTCTGTAAAGCTTTGGGAAGTTAAAGTTCCAGCTTTGGTTGATCAAGATCATTATGTTTCATAGCCTGATTAATATTGATAGTTAAAGTATATATTTTTTAACATTTAAAAAATATCACTGCTTGTTTGTCTGTTTATCTCACAGCCCTTATGAGACTTTTTTCTCCCACATCTTTTTTTACGCATGTGTGCCCTCTTTGCTGTTGTGGGTATATGCATTTCAGAAATGCATGTGCATCTCAAACTGCAGTTTTGTGCATGCACGTGCTTGCCTGCTTGTGTATTTTTGCATCACTAAATGTGGACACCCTGTGCTTTGCATGACTGTGTGTATTACGGTGCACATACGCTTGTGTTTATCCAGGTTCTTTATGCATACCTATACTGTTTGCCCCTCCTCTGTGTGTGTTCAAGGCTGTTGGCCCAATGAGCCCTCTGTTCTCCAGTTCTAGCAGAAAAGAAAGTAGAGCAGTGGAGCACACGTGAGGGAGTGGGAGCGTGGGTGATTGCAATTCTGATTGCGCATGTGTAGAGATTTCACCACGGGATCAAAGACAGGGTGTGCAAGTGCATATGGGTCTACTTTTATATAATATATATATTCTTTTACATCCATGTGTTTATGTTATATGCATGGTTGCTTCTGGTGTGTGCTTGAGCTGAACAGAATGTCTGTGTGTTTGCATTTTCATACATATGCATGTACGTGTGTATGTGTGTGTGTGTGTGTGGGTATGTGTGAAGGGATGGACCACTCGAGCTGGGGGCCTCCCGGCTCTCTGAGAGATTTTCACACAGCTCTGGATGATTTGTTGCACGTGTTCAGTCAAACATACACTGTCCACTCACAATAGCAGATGGCCTGCCATGCACATGGAAATTCATCCAAACAACACATAAACACAGTATATAATACATCAGTTCTGTGGCATATTTACTGTATGTCATCTACATGTATTGAATGCGTATGTTCATGTTGGTGTTTGTTCCCTAGTATCTGAAATTGTAATTAATACCAGTCTGCTTTATTTAAGTGTCCAGCCTGTATGAAATTATGTGTTTTTTTAAAGGTACTTGTGATGAAGAAACTTTGTCTTCCACCATCTTGACAAAGAATTTAGTGAGAAAATGGATTTAAGAAGTAAATACAGATGCACTCATAGTTTCAGAATTATATATTGAAGACAGCAGATATTGTCGCCCTCTTAAAATAATGACCTAAGTCATTTTTTAAAGAAAGTTTCATTTTAAAATAATCTAAATCATCATGTTTTCAGTGTTTAGTTCAGTTTTTTTTTTTTGTCTTTTCTGAAAAAACCTGAAAAAAATCATTTAGGCCATTATTTTAAGAGGGTGACAATATGTTACCTACAAAAGGTCATTACAGCCATTTGTTCCCCCTTTGTCTGCAAATTCCTCGCTGTCATCTGTCCTGATTTCACCTCAAATTGTGTTGTACAGCTCATACTCGCTCTTTCTATCTGCAGATGTTCTTGTTAATCCGGCGTTATGGCTTCTACCAGCTGTGACTTTGGAAACTCCCCGGAGCCAGATGCAATCCCCGTGCTCCCTTTTGCACATATAGTCTTTCCTCCCTTTTCTCTTGAAACTCTGAGAATGTTTCAGATTTAGACTTTTCATGTTTGCCCATGTGTCTAGAAATGTGCTGACATTGTGTAATAAATTAAGTGGATCTGAATTTGTTAAAAAAGTTAGGGGTGAACTAAAAGTAAGAGATACAGAGTAGAATGTTGTAGCCACAATGAATGGCTTAATTATTAAAATAAAGTAATAATCAAAAAGGAAAAAAATGGTTGAAATGGCAAGCTAGAAGTACTAGTAGCAGTACTGTAGAAGTACAGTAACAGTAGAAGTAATCAACTACAAAATAATGGGGTTAGGTAAACATAATGGATACAGTTGAAGTTTGAATAAAAAGTTGTAATTACTTTGGTTAAAGTATGTTGAGCAGTTAAATTGTGTGCAAATTTTATGGATTTACAGTTGAAAAAGCTAGCTATGGTATAGCTAACACTTGAAATTCTGAAATTGTGAATAAAATGTATGACTAGCAGTTAAACTGTGAGCTAACAAAATTGTTACCTAAAAATAATAAACAGGTGAACTCACTGCTCACTGAGCATAATGATATGAAGAGCTATTAAATGGAGTAATAGCTAAAAATAATGGATGAATAATTGTAATGGAAATAATAACAGATGCTTAAAAACCAACTATAATTGAGAAATGATGAGCTGAGTGGACAAGAAGTTTATTGCTAAGTCCTCAGTCTCACAGGCTTAGAGGCTGGTCAGTGAACCCCTGGCAGCCTCCAATCGCTAGGGAAAAATGTGTATTATAAAAATGTGTACTTCAGCTCATCTGTGGGAACACCGTGGCGTTCCCAGGCCAGCTGAAATATCTAATCTCTCGAGCGTGTCCTGGGTCTGCCCAGGATCCTCCTCCTGGTAGCACCTCACCTCTCAGCTGGCCTGGGAATGCTTCTGTGTCCCCCTGGATGTGCTGAAGGAGGGGGCTGGGGAGAGGGAGGTCTGTGCTTCTCTGCTTAGGCTGCTGCCCCTGTGACCCAGCCCGGATAAGTGGAAGAAAATGGATGGATGGAGTATGTAACATCTGCAAGTACTACTAAACTCTTAAAACACTTTACAGCCTGAGCTCGTCTGATCTCCTCTGAGCTCAGAAGCTAAGCAGGGTCTGGGCTGGATAGTACTGGATGTGATACCAATGGGGGATAACAGGTGCCGTTTGTCCTGACTGTATCTCGGGGGTAGAGCACGTCACCTGCTGGTCACAAAGTTGGTAGTTCGAGCCCTCCCAGTCAGCAGGACTAAAACAATTTTTATTTTTTACGGAACAGAAAATTTCCTATTTTAAATAAAATTTTCTGCTGCCCCATTTCCCGGAACGTTTTCCTGATTTGGCGAGATTTTAAAAAAAAAATTTTTAAGCAGTGTATCTGACAGCGCTGTGGGGCTAGATCAGATGGAAAAGGTGATAAACACTATTTTAATCCATGTCATACATTAATACACACACACACACACACACACACACACACACACACACACACACACACACACACTCTCTCTCTCTCTCTCTCTCTCTCTCTCTCTCTCTCTCTCTCTCTCTCCCTCCCTCTCTCTCCCTCTCTCTCTCTCCCCTTTTTACAGCATATGCTGTTAATTCTGTTAGGCAGATATAGTTTTTAGAAGTGCGTGTCTCTGCATAAGCAGAGATTTGTAATATGAAGGTATTTTACATAATGTGGATAATTTTGAGGGCTAAATTTTCGGGGGTACAACAACACGTAGCACAAATTTGGGAGTTTGATCGAATGTTTCCTTAATGACACTCAACGTGGTTCCCAATGATGCGTAATTAAAAATGTTTTAAACACTCCATCAAAGTCAGTTAAACTCAACAGAAAATCACAAAAACAAAACACCTGAACCACAGTGAGGAACGAGCCCAAATCAAGTAAACATGCAGCATGTGCACCCGCTGTTACACACGTACACACACATACATAAAAAACACAGAATGTCCTGCCCAGCTCAATGTTGCCTAGACAACCAGTATCGACTACAGAGCACTGTTTCTATGGAAACAACGGATGCCTAAAGGATGAAGATCATTAATTGGAATAAGCGAATATAGGAGAGAGGGAAGAGGAAGACTGGGAACAAGGGACAGGAAAGAGTCAGTGGAGGATAATGAGAAAGTGTAGCTTGGTAGAGGTGTGGTCAGAAACGTTAAAAGAAAATCACATGGAAACAAAATTTTTGTGTTTAAACTGTATCAGCTTTCATTTGGTGTTTATCTTTCTGCTAGGACTGTGTATTTGTTTGCTTATCTCAGCAACATAAAAGCACAACCCAGTAGTGAGTAAAAAAACAAAGGGGGGGTCCATATTTAAAATGGATGTGTGAAAAATCAATATAGACCACAGTAAAGTGGAGTGGAGTACAGACCATGAAGGTTAGTAGAGTACAATAATCTCCCAGTGTGAGTCTTTTTTTTTTTTAACATTCCTCAGCCTGTAATACATTATTATAAACACATATAACATCTGTAGTGTTTATACAGTGCATATGTGTACTCTTCTTTAGTCTGGAAGCTTCTTCAGTACGCTGGACTCTCCCTCTCTGCATCTCACATCGCTTTAATTCTTTGAGCACAGTATGTTAGAAGGCAGAACAATGGGTGCAGACACTTTTATCACATTAAGCCTCTCAAAGTCAGAAAGGAGGCAGCAATTAAATGCTTTGCATGTATCACAGTTTTATTCTAATGTTGAAAGTTATTGTAGTTGGGATTTGGGAAGTCTTATGTCTCAAGTGTCTCAAGTGGTGACAAAACATTTCTCTGACATAACAGGGCCGACTACTGATACAGATTTTTTTTTCTTGTACATACAATGTATATGTGGGTCTGGGAAATTTGATATGTTAGAGGCAGGACTATGGATGCAATAGAAAGCATGTGTTTGCATGTTTGTGCATTGGCATTTGTTTCTGGATTGATTGAACTGAGCCAACTGTGATGCCCCCCCCCCCCGCACACACACACACACACACACACACACACACACACACACAGCGGATCAATCCTGCCGCCAGTTGTCGCTTTCCCTCTTCTCCTTTTTTGTCTCTGCTGCCTAAACCTTTTACTGACCACTGAAAACTGGTTTGGGTCGATGGCCGAGCCTTGTGATATGTTTGTTTTCGCATTCCAGACACACAGATCACAGCTTCTCTCTGCTGGCTGAAGTCCAAACAACATTATTCTGGTTCCATTTCAAGTGGCCAAAATGACCACCTCACTTTGTAGCTAATGCACCAAAGCAGACAACTAAGGTAACAACTTTTTACTGCTTGAAAGACTGGATGAAGGAGGGAGAGTGCACCAATTTGGACTCTTGATGTTCAGCCGTTTAGCCAGAAATAAACATGTTTCCTGGAGTTGGAGATATAAAGCTCTATGTAAGTCTAGTGTTATCTATGCAGTAGATTTAACTTGATTTCTGCTGAGGCACAATAAAGAAAAAAAAGTACTGATCATCCGATCCCTACTGCTTCTAATATCAAATGTTGTGATATATCCTGGTGTCCTATTTCTGTAACACAAATAATATTTCCTGTAGGACACTGTGTGGTGGTGGAGGTGGAGTTAATTTTAATTCAGATGTTGCTCAGGGGTTTTAGGATCAGTTTCAGTAGGTGTTAAACATTTATTGAGTGAGGGAAGCAAAAACAACAACAAAAGGAAAGTTTCAGAAGTTTAAATATTGATGGAAACTGAAGAAGCAGAATATATGGTATCATCTTTTACTTTCCTG
Organism: Pterophyllum scalare; assembly: GCA_024447675.2. NCBI lineage: Eukaryota > Metazoa > Chordata > Actinopteri > Cichliformes > Cichlidae > Pterophyllum > Pterophyllum scalare. The sequence continues at coordinate 10,918 of JAMQGT020010906.1, read as the reverse complement.
CTCAGTCAGTAGCACAGGCTTTCTGATTAACCTGTATTGTTGAGACTAAACATTTTTGCAAGCTTTACAAGGTTTCACCTCAACCACATGAAGCACTGCTGCTTTCATGGGTTGATGAGCAATCTAGCACTGTTAAAATTGTCCAAAAAACACATTGAGCATAGATTTTTTTTTTCTTCATCTTTGTGCATGTGACTACAGTGACTATGCATCAAACAAATGTAAGAAGTAATGGAAGCTGATGCATTTCTTTTTAAGGATGTATTTTTTTTTGTGTGTGTACACAGAACTCTGCGAGTATGCCACTGATCCCCTGGCCCCACTAATCTAGCCTTAAGCCTGACCTTCTGCAGAGGTTTAAGCTGATGGTATACCAGCTCCTTTACGGACACCGCATAGTTCACATCACCACATCCATAAACACTCCTTTTCCTTTTCTTTTTAAAGGTGCAGAAGAGCATGAATTTATTCAGCCCCGCTCCTTTTCTATCTCACAGCTCATCCAAGTGTATGACTGTAAATCATATTTTCATCTCACCTTATGAAGATAAACCCATCACCTTTTGTCCTCGACTCTCTTTAATCTCATCTGTCTTCTCATCTTCCGTCTCCCTTCCCCCCCCACATCTTTGCTGCATGGCAGATACCCTCTGCAAGCTACCAGATGTGCAGGGATCCCTCTACCGAACAGCTGGTCACTACTATAAAGGACACACACACACACAAATAAACCTGTTTTGGCTCACACACAGATGCAACTCTGTGCCCTTCAGAATCACAGCTCCAGATGTACTGACCGGGTTCTTTGCTGTATGTGCTCATGTCTTTTGCACAGAAAAGATCTGAGCGGCTTAGCTTTCCTCCTCTTTGTTGTGCTGCACTAAACTGCTTCATGACAATCTCCAGAAAATTATACATTTATTTAACTGACACCTTCCATGCTAGAAGAAGTGTGACCTGTGACTTTTGCATCTGCAATACAGTAGCTTCCAACAGCTTGTCAGCAGGCTTTTGCCAGACACTGAATTTCACACATATAGTATACGTGAAATGATGTCATGGTTAGTGGGTGTCAGTGAGTGAAGAAAAATGTAAATCAAGTGTAGGAAATGTCCTGATGTCTGCCATTACTGTGGGCTAAAGAGGATTTGGTGGAACAAATGTTGGCCCCATGGCAACTTGCCACTTAAATGTAATGGGCTTATTTATACTTTAAATGTTTTAAACGATGATGTGCTTCAAAGCCTCATTAACTTAAACTTACTTTATCTTTTGTTAATTTAAAAAAGCCAGGCTTACTCTTCTACTTCATAAAATTGCATCACCTTTATTGCCTTGTCACAAGTTGATGAAGAGATTCTTTTTATTGAGAATAATTTGCAACGGACTGAAGATGTGGATCACAAACATAGATCATAAACATAAACTTCTATGGACATTTTACAAACATGTAATTAGATAAATGGCAGAATATGGGAGTTTTCTGTAAACAGATAACAGAAACATCCAATATTGCTCAAGTTCTTGGGTGCAGCCTCATGGGGGAGTTTGTGGGTTGTGCATTTCATTGGACAGACAAGAAGTTGTGTAATACTCCCAATCAGTTAATTAAATCACCTCCTTCAGTACCACCACACTGAAATTATTTTAAATCTTTTATCCAGTCTTATGCAGAAAAACTGCTTTGCCTCAGGAAATTGTGACGATGCATAAAGCACAGTTTGCCTCATCTCTTTCCCTCGGGTTTGGTTATCAGATATTCTCTGTGCTCGTGTTGTGCGGCCTTGTCTTTTTTGTTTTCATACCTGCTCAAAACCTCATTCTCTTCTGGCTTGCAGTGAAGTCTTAACTGTCAAGTGTGATTGAAACATACAGTGCCTTGCGAAAGTATTCGGCCCCCTTGAACTTTTCAACCTTTTGCCACCTTTCAGGCTTCAAACATAAAGATATAAAATTTTAATTTCTTGTGAAGAATCAACAACAAGTGGGACACAATCGTGAATCGGAATGAAATTTATTGGATGTGTCAAACTTTTTTAACAAATAAAAAACTGAAAAGTGGGGCGTGCAATATTATTTGGCCCCCTTGCGTTGATACTTTGTAGCGCCACCATGATGCTGCCACCACCGTGTTTGACAGTGGGGATGGTGTGTTCAGGGTGATGAGCTGTGTTGCTTTTACGCCAAACATATCGTTTTGCATTGTGGCCAAACAGTTCGATTTTGGTTTCATCTGACCAGAGCACCTTCTTCCACATGTTTGGTGTGTCTCCCAGGTGGCTTGTGGCAAACTTTAAACGAGACTTTTTATGGATATCTTAGAGAAATGGCTTTCTTCTTGCCACTCTTCCATAAAGGCCAGATTTGTGCAGTGTACGACTGATTGTTGTCCTATGGACAGACTCTCCCACCTCAGCTGTAGATCTCTGCAGTTCATCCAGAGTGATCATGGGCCTCTTGGCTGCATCTCTGATCAGTCTTCTCCTTGTTTGAGATGAAAGTTTAGAGGGACGGCCGGGTCTTGGTAGATTTGCAGTGGTCTGATACTCCTTTCATTTCAATATGATTGCTTGCACAGTGCTCCTTGAGATGTTTAAAGCTTGGGAAATCTTTATGTATCCAAATCTGGCTTTAAACTTCTCCACAACAGTATCTCGGACCTGCCTGGTGTGTTCCTTGGTCTTCATGATGCTCTCTGCACTTGGAACAGAACCCTGAGACTATCACAGAGCAGGTGCATTTATACGGAGACTTGATTACACACAGGTGGATTCTATTTATCATCATCAGTCATTTGGGACAACATTGGATCATTCAGAGATCCTCACTGAACTTCTGGAGTCAGTTTGCTGCACCGAACGTAAAGGGGCCGAATAATATTGCACGCCCCACTTTTCAGTTTTTTATTTGTTAAAAAGTTTGACACATCCAATAAATTTCATTCCACTTCACAATTGTGTCCCACTTGTTGTTGATTCTTCACAAAAAATTAAAATTTTATGTCTTTATGTTTGAAGCCTGAAATGTGGCAAAGGGTTGAAAAGTTCAAGGGGGCCGAATACTTTCGCAAGGCACTGTATTATTGTGATTACATAATATAGTAACTGAGGAGCTCACTGGTCACTTCACTTGGTACTCCTTGCTAGTACCAGGTTAAACCCCCTTTTGCCTTGAGAACTACATTAATTCTTTGTGGCACAGATTCAACAGGTGCTAGAAACGATGATTTGAGCTTCGTGACGTGGTGCATTTCTTTGTTGGAAGCAGCCGTCATAAAGGGATGGGCATTGTCAGGAACAATACTGAGGTTGACTGGGGCATTTAAACAATGCTCAGTTGGTACCAAGAGGCTCAAGTGTGCCAACAAAATATCCCCCACACTGTTATTTCACCAGCAGCAGCCTGAACCGTTGATAGAAGGCAGGATGGAGCCGTGCTTTAACGTTGTTTACGCTAAATTCTGACCCTACCATCTGAATGTTGCAACAGAAATTTAGACTTATCAGACCACACAACCTTTTTTCAATCTTTTGTTGTCCAATTGTCTTGAGCCTGTGTGAATTGTAGCCTCAGTTTCCTGTTCTTAGCTAACAAGAGTGCCTCCTGGTTTGATCTTCTGCTGCTTCAGCCCATCTGCTTCAAGGATCAACATGCTGTGCATTCAGAGATGCTCTTCTGAATACATTGGTTGTAACTAGCCATTATTTACATTACCGTTGCCTTTCTATCAGTTCAAAATCAATCTGACTATTCTCTTCTGACATCAACAAGGCATTTTCATCCAGCTGCCACTCCCTGGATATTTTCTCCTTTTTGGCCCATTCTTTGTTAACCCCAGAGAAGTTTGTGGGGGGGTGAAATCTCAGAAAATACTCCAACCATACAATGTTCTAAGTCACTTAAATCACCTTTGCTGCCACATGATTGGCTAATTGAATATTTGCATTAACAAGCAGTTGAACAGCTATATCTAATAAAGTAGCAGTCACATCTATTTTCTAGAACCTTGTTGGCAAAATACTTTAATTTACTCTAATGCTAACAAATCCTGCATCAAACCTTTTTTCCCATCTTTAGAAAACATTCAGGTGGGCGCCCAGGTGCCTCAGTGAGGGAGCAGGGCGACCACATACATATGCCGCTTTGTGGTGCGGGTGGCACGGGTTTGAGTCCTGGCCTGTTGCCGATTTTCCCACGTGTCTCCCCCGTGTTTTTTCCCCATTTCCTGTCTCTACACTGTCAATAAAAAGTCGCTGTGGTCAAAAATCAAAAAAGGTTATGGTAGCAGACTTGCTGTTTTAGGTGCCACTGACCGCTTGCACAGTTAAAATGAAAAACTCAGTTTAAAATTAGTTGCTGTTGTCTGGTTAATGTGCTCAATCCAAACCAAGCAAGCTTATGTGAGAAAAGAAGGGAATATCACTCTTCATTAGCACTCTATGACTTCAAGTATGCTGTTTATGTGGTTCAGCAGCTCTCATGAACTGAGATCATTTGTTAATTGGATCACATCCATTTCAACAGAATCTAAATATTCCTTAAAAAAAACCTCCTGTATCTGGTGCAACTAACTCATTAAAAATATGGTTTGCAAAGATAATTGGCCAGCTTTTTTTTTTTTTTAAAAGTCTGACATTAAGAAGAAACAAAGACATTTTTCTTTCTTGCAGACTGTTCAAATAACACTCTTCCCAACTCCCCTACAAGGTTGTCTCACTGGGAATAATTTCTATAAACAGATATCTGCAGAGTTTGTAGCCAGGGAACAAAGACTTTTTGGCACTAGAGGCTTTTGGGATTCTGCTGATGGTCGCATCACAAATAGCTTTTTTAAAATATATTTTAATTTTCTACATTTGTGAACAATAATCAGTGCACAGAAAATGAAGTCTTAAACTAGATATTTGTTATCCATTAAATGGATATCTTGGCTGTACCGGAAGCTCCTAAAACCACCTGTTGCTCTCAGGGTCTAAGTCAACAGACTAGTTAATGGGTTTCTAGACTGCTTTGAACAATGATGCACTGCTGCCAGGAAGTGATCTATAAATCTGCTGCTCTGCTACAGTGCTACAGCAGTCTATCTTGGAGGTGAACTGTACCAAATCCACTGGTTTTCAATGAGCAGAGTTGCAGAACTTTTAGGTCAGGGCTTCCAAAGCCACAGAGACTAGAAACAGCAGGAAACAGCTAAACTGCCACGTTTGCACCCTCTAAAGCCCATTGATTAACAATTTATGTTGTTGGTTTAATCTGTGCAAAATGACAAATCTGGTGATAAGCCCGACACTGTGAGGACGTTAATCATAATACAAAAGAAATAATTCAGCACTCAGCCTTCTCTAAAATTTGCCAATTTGCGTGAGACTCTTTCAGGTTGCATCTACAGGCCATACATATAATTAATAATGTTAACTTTAGTCTCTGATATCATATGCTTTATAATAGGATCTGAAAAATAAAATGACTTTCATTGTTATTTTTGTGTTACCACAGCATTGGATGTGGGTCTTTTTACTGGGCAAACATTTAGAAACATTGAACACCTGTCCTCACAGCATTGTTATTTGATCCTAAAATTGTTATGTCTTACTTAAAACACAAATATTATAAATCTTCGGCAATAAAAGCATCATGTACATTTTAGAGGCACTTCATGCTGCAGCTGTGTGTGTTTGTGTGTGTATGTGTGTGTGTGTGTGTGTGTGTGTGTGTGTGTGTGTGTGTGTGTGTGTGTGTGTGTGTGTATAAAGGTAATAATTCACTTTCTGTTTGCATATCTTTGCTATCAGCTCTGTTGATATTCCAGGCACTTTGTGTGTGTGTGTGTGTGTGTGTAACAGTCATATTGTTGTAAGTCTGACTGAAGTTTTTGGTGCAGTTTGTCACAGTGATTCACTGAATAAGCCTCAGACTTCATGAATAAGAGGCAATCTGCATGTGAGTGCGCATGAATCCATCTGTCCTATAGTGCTGCCTGCCAGTTGCTGCCCATATTGTCTGTCACCGACTGTAGTACACAACATGCTCCAAGGCTCTTTATGTGACAGTGAGATAAACTTACCCGGTGGGATGTGGTCCAGCTTCAGCTGGGGAAAGATTAGAGAGCTAGATGATGATGAGGAGTGGGTGGTGCGTGCGTGAGTAGATGTTACGGGAAATCAAGTTGTAGTTCAACGGCAGGTTGGTGAGTAATTTCTGGGAAACAGGCTTCCGTGTGGACATCTGCAAATTAGTGCGTTAGGCTTGGATTTACCTGCCAGCAGCCTGTTCTGTGTCTTTGTTTTTTTTTTCTCAGTTGAAAACAAATGATGCTGTTTGCATCTTTCCTGTCTCACTCTTCTTACTTGTGAGTGTATGTCAAATAACCTCTGGCGTGATTTATGCAAGCTCCTATTGTGACTTGATATCCTCACTTCAAAACAAGCATGTTAAGCACACAAGCTCATTATTCCATCTGTTGACCTTAAAGCATCAGCACTACATGCTTTCTGTAGACTAACTGTAATTATCACCTGAACCCTCAACACTTGAATATCGTCATAAACAAATGAGCAGAGGTCAAAATGTTTCCAGCACTCGTGTTTGGTTGTGGCCCCAGCCATCTCACTGATTATGTAATGTTTGCTGTGCACAGCCGCCAGTGAGATGAATGTCAATGAAGCTTCTCCCTTGTTCTTCTCCACAGTAACATCATGCTTGTTATCAAAAATCAAACACTAGAATTCTCTTCAAAAAAATCCTTACTTTATGAGCCAACCAAGGTTTTGACTGAATTATGGGGTGAAGCTCTGCTCACAGTCCAGTCATGCCATTACTCAGATAGTTCTTGAGATGTAAGATTGCACCAAATTCGAGCCTCTTCACTTTATTTTTTTTCTTTTTCTGTGTGCTTTCTACATTCTTCTCCCTGCGGTTTCTGCCTCTTTCATTTCTATCCTCACCTCCCTCGCTCTGCCTCTCGTTCACCCGACTCCTGATTCTGTTCCAGGGCCTGTTTCCATAGCAACAGGTTACCATGGAAGACTAGGTGACAGTGCTGCTCATCCCGTCCTGCTATCGCCAGGCAAGAGGTGTTCGAAGAGGGAAAGTTTTTTCTTTTTCTTGTCAAGATGAAAAGATGAAACTTTGGTTGTGCTTTTCATTAAAGCAATGTATCCATCCCTACCGTGACCCGAAGGTTGTCCCCCCTCTGCTATCATGAAGAATTTTCCATTTCCTTAATTGCACCTCAAGTAGATGAGGAAAGAGGAGACTTTTGGAGGGGTTAGGAATAAGGAAACATGGGTGTAGAACTCTTTTGTGTAGTGGAATAGTGGTAAAAACATTGCAACGTGACACAGTACCACACATTAGACTGTATGCACATGACACACTTTATTCTTACTGGGTTTATCATTTCTATGTTAACATTAACCAGAATCTTTGAAAACTAAATACTGGTAGTGTGTCAGGAATGCACATGCAATGATATTTGTGTAACTGTTGATTTTTGCATGTAGTTCTGAACAGTTGCAGACTCTCAACCCCTCTATGCATTTGTATTTCAATGTTGTTAATTTGCCACAAAAGACAACAAAAACAAAGTGTTACAGGTAAATTTGACCATTAGGTGAATCATAGCTACTGTTTAAATTACTTCTACAGATTTATACAGAGAGAAATCGGAAAAAAATATGCTCACTAGTGCACTTATCTAATCAGCCAATCACATGACAGCAACTCAGTTAGGCATGTAGACATGGTCAAGACAACCTGCTTGAATGCAAACTGAGTATCAGAATGGGGAGGAAAGGTGGTTTAACCGACTTTGAACATGGCATGGTTGTCAGACGAGCTTGTCTGAATATTTCAGAAACTGCTCATCTATTTGAATTGTTCCACACAATCATGTGTTTGCCGAAAATATCCAGTGGGCAACAGTTTTCTAGGTGAACATGTCTTGTTGATGCCAGAGGTCAGGGCCAGACTGCTTCAAGCTGATGGGAAGGCAACAGTAACTCAGATAACCACTCTTTACGACCAAGGAAAGCAGAGAAGCATCTCTGAATGTACAATACATCAGACCTTGAAGCAGATGGCCTATAGCATCTGAAGATCACACCAGGTGGCACTCCTATCAGCTAAGAGCAGGAAACTGAGGCTACAGTTCATATGGACTCAGCCAAATTGGACAGTATAAGATTGGAAAAACTTTGCCTGGTCTGATGAGTCTCAAACTCTTCTGTGTCATTTGGACGGTAGGGTCAGGATTTGGCATAAACAACATGAAAGTGTGGATCCATCCTGCCTTGCATCAACGGTTCATGCTGCTGCTGGTGGTGTAATGTGTGGGGGATATTTACTTGGAACAATTTGCACCCCTTTGCACCAACTGAGCAGAGTTTAAATGCCCCAGCCTGCCTGAGTATTGTTGCTCACCAGGTCCATCCCTTCATGTGCTCACATTGTGCTGGCTGTAGGATAATGCACCATGTCGATCATCGCAATCTGGTTTTCTTGAACATGACAGTGAGTTCACTATATTCAAATAACCTCCACAGTCAGCAGATCTCAGCCCAGTAGAGCACATTGGGATGTGGTGCAACAGGAGATTGACATTATGGATGTGCCGTTGACAAATCTGCAGCAACTGTGTGATGTTATCATGTCAATGTGGACCAAAATCTCTGAGGAATGTTTCCAGCACCTTGTTCAATCTGTGCCACGAAGAATTAACACAGCTCTGAAGGCAAAAGGGGTCCAACGAAAAAAAAGTGTACTCAATAAAGTGGCTGGTGAGTGTCACATATATGTATATTTCTGCATGATACTGAAGACTCTTTAGGGAGCCTTCCCATTAAACCAAAATGTGATATTGTGTCTATAAAGACCTAAAGTGGTGTGAAAAAGTGTTTGCCCCCTTCCTCATTTCCTGTTTTTTTGCATGTTTGTCACACTTAAGTGTTTCGGAACATCAAACCAATTTAAACAATAGTCAAGGACAACACAAGTAAACACAAAATGCAATTTGTAAATGAAGGTGTTTATTATTAAAGGTGAAAAAAAATCCAAACCATCATGGCCCTGTGTGAAAAAGTGATTGCCCCCTAAACCTAATAACTGGTTGGGCCACCCTTAGCAGCAACAACTGCAACCAAGCGTTTGCGATAACTTGCAATGAGGCTTTTACAGCGTTCTGGAGGAATTTTGGCCCACTCATCTTTGCAGAATTGTCCTAATTCAGTTACATTAGAGGGTTTTCGAGCATGAACGGCCTTTTTAAGGTCATACCACAACATCTCAATAGGATTCAGGTCAGGACTTTGGCTAGGCCACTCCAAAGTCTTCATTTTGTTTTTCTTCAGCCATTCAGTGGTGGACTTGCTGGTGTGTTTAGGATCATTGTCCTGCTGCAGAACCCAAGTTCGTTTCAGCTTGAGTACACGAACAGATGGTCGGACATTCTCCTTCAGGATCTCTTGGTAGACAGCAGAATTCATAGTTCCATTTATCACAGCAAGTCTTCCAGGTCCTGACGCAGCAAAACAGCCCCAGACCATCACACTACCACCACCATATTTTACTGTTGGTATAATGTTCTTTTTCTGAAATGCAGTGTTCCTTTTATGCCAGATGTAATGGGACACACACCTTCCAAAGAGTTCCACTTTTGTCTCATTCGGTCCACAGAATGTTTTCCCAAAAGTCTTGGGGATCATCAAGATGTGTTTTGGAAAAATTGAGACGAGCTTTAATGTTCTTTTTGCTCAGCAGTGGTTTTCTCCTTGGAACTCTGCCATGCAGGCCATTTTTGCCCAGTCTTTTTCTGATGGTGGAGGCATGAACGCTGACCTTAACTGAGGCAAGTGAGGCCTGCAGTTCTTTGGACATTGTTGTGGGGTCTTTTGTGACCTCTTGGATGAGTCGTCGCTGCGCTCTTGGGGTAATTTTGGGCGGCCGGCCACTCCTGGGAAGGTTCACCACTGTTCCATGTCTTCGCCATTTGTGGATAATGGCTCTCACTGTGGTTCGCTGGATTCCCAAAGCTTTGGAAATGGCTTTATAACCCTTTCCAGACTGATATATCTCAATTACTTTCTTTCTCAATTGTTCCTGAATTTCTTTGGATCTCGGCATGATGTGTAGCTTTTAAGGATCTTCTGGTGGACCTTACTGTGTCAGGCAGCTCCTATTTAAGTGATGTCTTGATTGAGAACAGGTGTGGCAATAATCAGGCCTGGGTGTGGCTAGAGAAATTGAACTCAGGTGTGAAAAACCACAGTTATAGTATGTTTTAACAAGGGGGGCAATCACTTTTTCACACAGGGCCATGATGGTTTGGATTTTTTTTCACCTTTAATAATAAACACCTTCATTTACAAATTGCATTTTGTGTTTACTTGTGTTGTCCTTGACTATTGTTTAAATTGGTTTGATGTTCCGAAACACTTAAGTGTGACAAACATGCAAAAAAACAGGAAATGAGGAAGGGGGCAAACACTTTTTCACACCACTGTACTTATGTTTTATAGACATACTGGGATTTTTATTTAATTCATTTCTCCCACTCTTCACACCAGTTGGAAATATTTCAGTCATTGGCTAATTTTACTGTTGTTGCTTGTGTATGATACATCAATTGTCTACAGGATGTGTGTGTGTGTGTGTGTGTATAAAAAAAAGTTACTTGAAATGACTGTTTTACCTCTACCACTTTTTAACAACAACAACCAAAATAATACAAATTGCTGCCCACAGAGAAAAAGAAAAATTCCCACCAAAACTGGATTGTGGCCCGCTTTTATATCTTCAAATTTAGGAGTGGGTGGTAACGACACAACAACAAGAAAGAAAGAAAGAAAGAAAGAGAGAGAGAGAGAGAGAGAGAGAGAGAGAGAGAAAGAAAAGAGATGTGGCATGCAGCAGCATCACGGCC
>JAMQGT020010905.1:0-15306 GCA_024447675.2 Pterophyllum scalare | reverse complement strand
GGTAATTGCCTGTACTTGGTTCAGTTGCGTATTGCTACCCAGCAGGTATGAATGCTGGCAGCTGTGTACTCTACATCATATTCTCTACATGGATTCATTACAGAAGAGGAAGATAACTATGTTAGGAATCTCCCCTCTCTTTGACATCACATAAGGCTGAGGGTAAAATAGAGTGCTCACAGCAGTTAGAAGCCTGAGTCAAACCGCTATAATTATGTTATATATTATAATTTTGCATATGTTACAATATGTAACTACTGTGTGGTCGTTGGTAAAACAAGTCAAAGCACAGGAACAACTTTTCATGTCGAGCTTCTCAAGGATGCAACCATCCGCTTCCTGCTCTTCTGCAGAGATTCTGCACATTTACACCTGAAGTGCAGTCTGAAGTGGCTGCTGAACTTCCTGTCTCTGACGCCGTAGATGAGCGGACTGAGCAGACGTGGAAGCACGCTGGTGAACAGAAACGTGGAAAAAAAGATTTTGGTGCTGTCACGGGGCCACGCTGAGACTAAAATGAGGTTGATGAAGGGGGAAATGTATGACAGCATGCAGAGGACGAGCTGGACTCCATGCAGCAGGATGGTGTTGTGGGCATTTTTGGCTGAGGCCTGGTTAGAAGCAGCAACAGCCCGGGCAGCGCAGAGGACCTTCATGTAGGTGATGATCAGAGTGAGAAAGACAAAGGAGAACAGGAGAACCTGAGGGAGAGAATTCAAGTTCATCTCCAGTTCATTAAAACGGAGCCAGGAACTGACTAAAAACTAAAAACATTTCACCTGGACAACCAGACTTTGTGCCTCATGATACGGTGTGTTGTACACATAGGAGGGGTGACAGAGGACTTTGCTTGAGAAGACAGAGAGGGGCTGGGTGGCGAGGATGATGATGACATCTGTGATGGCAGGGATGAAGGAGACCACCCAGATGAGTGTGATCAGAGCGTAGGTTCGCTGCACGGTGCAGACCTGAGAGTGCCGGAGAGGCTGGCAAACAGCAATGTAACGTTCCACTGCCATGCTGGCCAGATTCAGAGGACTGTTCCTGCATTAACACAGTTAACACACAGCATTTGACTTGTTTATGATTGGCTGAGCTCTTTTTGTACACATCTATCTGCACATAATTGAATGTGATATGTTTGGCAGATGACTCTGTACACACAGTTTTTAATGTCTTTACCACTGAAACAAAAGCTATTTACATAATGCTTCAAAGTAACTGCACAGATGAGTGCTGGAAGCACAGAGGATGGCTGCTGAAGGGTGAAACTAGTTTCTAGGAGGACGGAGATGTTTGTGTGCAGCTTCTTTTAAATGACTTCTCTCTACCGTGTGTGTACCGTTCAGGCTGTTTGAGTTTTAAAGTGCACGTTACCACTGACTCAATTACATGTCCAGGCTCCTCCAATCCAAGCGACAGTATCAGTGGTTTCTGCAGGCCCTGAAATACGAGCGTGTCCATAATGAGTGCTCCCGACAGTGTGTTTATGGCTTTAACTTTTCTGGTTCCATCTAATGCCATTTAGTCCACGTAGATTTTTCTGAAATATTTACGTATTTTTCAGGAACACGTTGTTCACACGCACTTTCACCTACGGCCGCTAGAGGTCGCTCAATTGACGTTGGCTGTAAAACGTACCTGCAGAAACGACCTGAGGACATTTCTTTTGAAAGGAGGACAGGCTCCCATGCATGGATCAGAACCCAAACAACCCGAAACACACAACTTCATCACAAGTTTCCAAAATGTTTGAGAGAAAGGGGAATGGCCAGACTACTTCAGGCTGAGAGGAAGGCAAAAAGGAACTCAATTAACAATTCATTACAAAGTAAGCAGAAGAGCATCTCTGCCCATCAGACCCTGAAGCAGATGGGCTGCAGCAGCAGAAGACCACACCAGGTGCCTCTCCTGTCAGCTGAGAACAGGAAACTGAGGCTACAGTTCACACGGATGCACCAAAAACTGGACAACAGAAGACTGGAAAAGGCTCTCTTCCACAGCATGTCACAGCAGATGACTGCCCCTCCCTGAGCCTGGTTCTGCTAGAGATTTCTTCCTGTTAAAAGAGAGTTTTTCCTTCCCACTGTCACCAAGTGCTTGCTTGTAGGGGGTCGTTTTGACTGTTGGGTTTTTTCTGTCTTATTGTAGGGTCTTTACAATATAAAGCAATTTGAGGTGCCTGCTGTGATTTGGCTCTATATAAATACAACTGAACTGACAGGGCAGAGTGGACAGAACCTCCTTTTGCACAGGCACACTTACTTGTTGGTTGTGATGATGATGAGCAGCAGGAAGCAGCAGGGAGCAAACATAATGGGGATGGTGTAGGTGAGGATTTGCAGCATCACAGAAACTGTCAGCATAATCATGTCATTGATGACCAGGTGAATGTAAAGCACGTACCTGCCGGAGAGAGCAGACGGGACAGGAGAGGAAACGTGATCAAGATGAGAAGACAGAGGCATGTCAAAGCTTACCCAGCTGTTTCACTTCCTCAAATTACTCCCAGTGTTAGACGACTAAAAAATATCAAATGATCAAATCAGGCTTTGCCCCGTTCTCAGTTTTATTCTTTTCATTGCTGTAAGTGATCTAACATAAAACCTGTACTCTGTCTTGTATCACCTGGGGTCTTGCTGGAACACCTTGCTCTTAAAATAGGTGTAGACAAACATCCCATTAATGCCGTTGATGATGAGGCCGACAGCAAAGGAGATGAAGTTCTTTGTGAAGGCATCATTCAAGCTGTCCTGACGTCTGGTCGTGTTCATATCACACCTGCTGGAAACCAAAGCTCAGTTCAAATCAGTGGATCGAAGGGAAGCAGAAACTAGGCTCACTTATTTTTAACTTGTATCATATAAGTCAGTAAATAGCATATGGTTCAGTTTTGTTCTTCATCCACTTCAACCACTAAGACAAACACAACAAATCAAGTATCAGAGGAAAATAAAAAAAAGTGAAAAAGAGGATTTTATTTTTAAAGTGAAAAAAAATACAAATTGTGATTCATGTTAATAAAATGTACCTTCTGCTGTTGGTGAAGCACTGAAATATCTGTTATTAAGAACAAGAAAAAAACACTGTAATGATTATTGATCCACTCCAGTTTGGGGGGAGGGGGTTGGCCTTCATGAGGACAGTAAAGGTGGCAGAGAGCGAGAGCAGGGGGAGGCTCAGGCCTCTGCTTATGGCTCACCTGCTCAACCCAGTGAGCCACAGTACTGGTCAAGAGTCTCATTTCTTTATATTTTGTTTGGAAAATGGGAAACAGGTGCAGTGATATTTGTACAACATTCTTAAAATGATCAGTATTCATATCGTTTCACAAAAATATTAAAGTTCTGGTTTGAAAGGCAGCAGATGAATGCCACAACGCTCCCGTCTACCTTTAAATGTGATTATCCTGTACTTAAGTTACAAAATTATTCTGTCACATGACCCTGTAAATGAAAAAACACGTCAACTTACTTCAGCACCACGCTGGTCGGGCCTGTGAGGTACTGGGCTGTCCTGCTGCCTGTAAAGAGTGAGAGGAGCAGGAAGGCAGCGGGTTATATAGATTTCCTTCCCTGCTGCAGTGACATGAGATTACCATGGGGGGGGGGTACTGCAGGACAGAGGGACTGAAGCGGGTCTTTATTAACACCTCAGTGCTGTTGTGAACAGAGAAGTTGTCTAAGTTGTTTTCATGCTGAAGAATAGTTTTGAGACCTAAATGAATATTCAGTTAAACAGCATGATCATCATCCCACACATGTTCATGAAGACTGAAGCTAAGACAGCCACACTCAGACCAAATACACTAAAAACTGGATTTAATCTCTATTTCCTGGATGTGGATCCATTTTTGTGTATCCACATAATCAAAAATAGTTGTCTTCAGTAATGTTGTGCTCCAAAGGTCAGAAAAGCTGATGGGGTACCATCTCTGCTCATACAGGATGAATTGTGTTAGTCCCTTCCTGTCTTGGAAAGTAAAAGAGATCTTTTTGAGCTTTCTTAGAGAAATTAATAAATAATACTATATATACTTTGGCACAGTAAATAAAGTAATAAACAGCCTCATTAGTGAGACGGACCAACTCCAGCATCTGCAGCCTTGGTGAGTGTAGCTGCACGTTTTCACTGTTTAGGTAGTGCTTCTGTAATAGAAGCATTATTGCTTATTTATTGCTCTATAATAGAATATTACTATGTGTTTATTGTGTTTCACTCACCTTCATACAGCAGTTTGCAAAAGGGCCACAAATGTCTTTATGCAGGAATAGCTCCTGGTTCCTCTGCAAAAGCCCGACTGATACCTGATGTTTGAGGAGTGATGCTGACCCTCAGGGCTCTGTGCTGCTAACATGACTGAGGCTCAGTTCAGGGTCATTCCTTTAAATGGAACAAGAGCTCTTGCTTTCAATTCAATTCAATTCAATTTTATTTATATAGCGCCAAATCACAACAAACAGTCGCCTCAAGGCGCTTTGTATTGTGGGTAAAGACCCTACAATAACACAGAGAAAACCCAACAGTCAAAACGACCCCCTATGAGCAAGCACTTGGCGACGGTGGGAAGGAAAAACTCCCTTTTAACAGGAAGAAACCTCCAGCAGAACCAGGCTCAGGGAGGGGCAGTCATCTGCTGCGACCGGTTGGGGCTGAGGGGAGAGAGAACAGGACAAAAGACATGCTGTGGAAGAGAGCCAGAGATTAATAGTAATGATTAAGTACAGAGTGAAGTATAAACAAGTAAATAAAGGTGAATGAGAAGAAACAGTGCATTATGGGACCCCCCTCAGCAGCCTAGGCCTATAGCAGCATAACTAAGGGGTGGTTCAGGGTCGTCTGATCCAGCCCTAACTATAAGCTTGATCATAAAGGAAAGTTTTAAGCCTAATTTTGAAAATAGAGAGGGTGTCTGTCTCCCGAATCCAAGCTGGGAGCTGGTTCCACAGATGAGGGGCCTGAAAGCTGAAGGCTCTGCCTCCCATTCTACTCTGAAGTATCCTAGGAACCACAAGTAAGCCAGCAGTCTGAGAACGAAGTGCTCTATTGGGGTGATACGGTACTATGAGGTCTTTGAGATAAGATGGGGCCTGATTATTCAAGACCTTGTATGTTAGGAGAAGGATTTTAAATTCTATTCTGGATTTAACAGGGAGCCAATGAAGAGAAGCCAATATGGGAGAAATATGCTCTCTCTTTCTAGTCCCTGTCAGTACTCTAGCTGCAGCATTTTGGATCAGCTGAAGGCTTTTCAGGGAGTTTTTAGGACAGCCTGATAATAATGAATTACAGTAGTCCAGCCTAGAAGTAATAAATGCATGGATTAACTTTTCAGCGTCAATCTGAAAAAGGATGTTTCTAATTTTATAAATATTGCGCAGATGTAAAAAAGCCGTCCTACATATTTGTTTAATATGTGCATTGAAGGACATATCCTGGTCAAAAATGACTCCAAGATTTCTCACAGTGTTACTGGAGGCCAAAGTAATGCCATCCAGAGTAAGTATCTGGTTTGACACTGTGCTTCTAAGATTTGTGGGGCCGAGTACAAGAACTTCAGTTTGATCTGAATTTAGTAGCAGGAAATTAGAGGTCATCCAGGCCTTTATGTCTTTAAGACATTCCTGCAGTTTAACTAACTGATGTGTGTCATCTGGCTTCATGGATAGATAAAGCTGAGTATCATCTGCATAACAATGGAAATTGATGCAATGCTTTCTAATAATACTGCCTAAGGGAAGCATGTACAATGTAAATAAAATTGGACCTAGCACAGAACCCTGTGGGACTCCATAATTAACCTTAGTGTGTGAAGACGACTCCCCATTTACATGAACAAATTGGAGTCTATTTGATAAATATGATTCAAACCACTGCAGTGCAGTACGTTCAATACCTATGGCATGCTCTAATCTCTGTAATAAAATGTTATGGTCAACAGTATCAAAAGCTGCACTGAGGTCCAACAGGACAAGCACAGAGATGAGTCCACTGTCAGAGGCTGTAAGAAGATCATTTGTAACCTTCACTAATGCTGTTTCTGTACTGTGATGAATTCTGAAACCTGACTGAAACTCTTCAAATAAACCGTTCCTCTGCAGATGATCAGTTAGCTGTTTTACAACTACTCTTTCAAGGATTTTGGAGAGAAAAGGAAGGTTGGAGATTGGCCTATAATTAGCTAAGACAGCTGGGTCAGTGATGGCTTTTTAAGTAGTGGTTTAATTACAGCCACCTTGAAGGCCTGTGGTACATAGCCACCTAATAAAGACAGATTGATCATATTTAAGATTGAGGCATCAATAATTGGAAAGACTTCTTTGAACAGTCTAGTAGGAATGGGATCTAATAAACATGTTGATGGTTTGGAGGAAGTAACTATTGAAGTTAACTCCAAAAGATCAACTGGAGCCAAAGAGTCTAAACAAATACCAGCAGTGCTGAAAGCAGCCGAACATGAAGATAAACCTTGGAGATGGTTTTGAATAATTTTTCCTCTAATATCTAAAATTTGACCTCTTATTCAAACAGGCCAGAATTACAGTTGATTCACGTTCTGAAAAATATTCCAGTAATGTTGTACTTTATTCACGATTCCACCATCTTCATATAAAAATACTTTTGCAGTTAGTTGGGTATATTTTTTAAATGCTTGTTTTAGATATGTAAAGGATCTTTAGTGGTACAAGTTTAAAACATCACAGTTGCATCATGATTTGTTTAATGGTCTTTATAGTCAAATGTCACACCAAGTCACACGGGTGCCAAATAATAAATACAGATTTCACTGGATCCACACATCAGCCTCAAGCCTGAAATATTATTAATGTTATTTAAATCCATCCATCCATCCATCCATCCATCCATCCATCCATCCATCCATCCATCCATCCATCCATCCATCCATCCATCCATCTTCCTCTTATCCAATTTCAGGCTGTCCTGGCTGTGACTGGGTGAGAGGCCTGTTACACCCTGGACGGCTCACCAGTCTATTGCAGGGAGACAGACAAACGTTCACGCTCACATTTGTGCCCACGGACGATTTAGAATCACCAGTTAATCTAATATGCATGTCTCTGTGTTGTGAGAGGAAACCAGAGTACCTGGAGAGAACCCATGAAGGCACTGGGAGAACATACAAACTCCACACAGAAAGGTGTGGTATTTAAAATCAGCATAAAAGTCTTTCAAAAGGCTTACAGCACTCAACGCCATCCATTTATCACTGATATACTCAGAAGATCGCAATGTCACACCACACAAGTTCAACAATCATTAAACTGAACTGAGCTGTGATGAACTCGGAGCTTGTGTGTAGCAGACTGATTGCGGTTATTTCACCTGCGGGTTCAGATTTTGTAGCACCAGCCTGACCTGAGTCTTACTCTGGTTCTGACAGGATAGGTACCGGGTCCAGTACTTCCTAAACTGCTCATCACGAAAACCATAGATCATGGGGCTCAGGAAGCGCGGGATGATGTAGACGAGCAGGAAGAAGACGTATCGAATCTCCAGGCTCAGCTCGGGGAAGAGGGAGATCAGAGCCGCCTGAAGGGAGGGAACCACAAAGGCAAGCATGCACAGCAGCAGCTGAAACAAAAAAGAGAGTGGAAGGCAAAAGTGTAGATAAACCTGATTCATTATGGCTGTGGAATCAAATAGTGCTATGTTCCCCTAAATGTCCAGGGATGCAGAAAAGATAGCAAAAAGTGACTGGGTTGTGAAAAGGAGAAAATGAAGCAAAACTAGCAAGTTTTGTGATTAATACAGTGATCCCTCACCTATCATGGGGGTGATGTTCCAGAGACCCCCGCGATAGGTGAAAATCTGCAAAGTAACTGAGTTATATTAATTTTATTATATATATTTTAAGGCTTTATAAACCTTTCCCACTCTCTTACTACAACTTGAATGATGAAGATGATGAATTATGTAGCTGTGCAGGGCTGATGGACATGAAGGTGGTGCCGTATCTTCGCCCTCGGCTGTTACTTCTATTTCCACTAAAGGTGTAACTTATCTCTTCGGCCGAGTGATGAACAGAGTTATGGGGTGTTACAGAAATACAGCCTTATAGGGACAACTGTAATTAAACTAAAAGAGATGGAAAACTGCTGTCACCATCAAAAGAAAAGAAACATAACAAAACCCAGAAGCTGGTCACCAAACAAAGGTGTAAGTAAAAAGAAAAGGATGGTTAAATTACCAACAACACTCTCCCCTCCACAAAGCAGGAGCAGACTCCAAGGCCAGTGCCCCAAGAAAAGTATCAGGATCCACCCTAAAATTCAGTGATTTCCTCCTTTTCCTATACTCCACTGCTCCACAAAGTCTCAGGAAGGTTGTTTGGGTTGGTTTTCTTAGGTTTATGGACAGAAAAAAGCCTCCACCAAAGTGAGAGCACATTTGGAGGAATAACATGGTAAACTGGTGATTCTTAGAATATTTACTAGTTCATCCATCCATCCATCCATCCATGGATGGATAAGCAGAAGCTTGTCCAAAGTTGGGTTGCGGTGGCAACACTCTAAGCAGGGTACTCCAGATGTGCTTCTCCCCAGCCACATTGACCAGTTCCTCCTGGGGGATCCCAAGGTGTTCCCAGGCCAGATGATTATATATATATATATATATATATATATATATATATATATATATATATATATATATATATATAATGCTCTTTTTTATCAGAGAGAATTTTTTTCTGACCTCACTGCAGCTTTTGAAGCCCTGAGCAGGTGTGTACAGGCTAGCATGTTTTTATGTTTATTATTATAAAATGTTAACATAGATTAGCCTTTCCCACTATTCTCCTCTCAGTTTGATATGCTCAGAAAATCTCCAAAGGGAGGTGCCCCGGAGGAATCCTAACCAAATGCCTGAACCACCTCACCTGGCTGATTTCGACACGGAGGAGCAGCAGCTCTACTCCGAGATCCCTTCAGATGTCTGAGCTCCTTGCTTTGTCTCTGAGGCTCAGCCCAGCCACCCTGTGGAGGATACTCATTTCTGAGCATATGTAAAGGATGTGATATAGATGGACTGGTAAATTGAAGGTTTTACCTTTCAGCTCAGGTCTTTCTTCAGTCTGGTACAATTGCCGGATTACTGCTGATGCTGCACCAATTGACTGGTCCAACTCACGCTCCACCCTCCCATCAGTCGTGAATAAAATCCAAAGATACTTGAACTCCCTTGCTACAGGCAGCCTTTCTTTCCTGATCCAGAGGGAGCATTCACTGTTTTCTGGCAGAGAAAACATGACCTCAGACTTGAGAGGTGCTGACTCTTATCCCTTGCCATTTCACACATGGATGCAAACCAATCCAGTGCATGCTGAATGTCACATGCTGATGAAGCCAACACAACCACATCATCTGCAAAAAAGCAGGGATGTTATTCTGAGGCTCCCAGAGCAGATAGCCTCCTTACCTTGACTATGCCATGAGATCCTGTCCATGAAAATCAAAAACAGGTTTGGAGACAAGAAAAAGCAAAAGTCCAAAACCCACTGAAAACATGCTTGACTTTGTGCCACTTTGGATTTACAAGGACCTGATAGCCATAGCATCGGGCCTTGAGCCCTGCATTCTGGCAATACACCCCACAGGTGCCCCCTTGGAATCTGGTCTTAAGCCATCTCCAAATCCACAAAACACACTTAGACTTAGATGGTCGAACTCCCACAAAGGTGAAGATCTGGTCCACTGTTCCACAGCCTGGATGAAATCCACATTGCTACTTTTGTTTCCAAAGTTTGACAATGGGCTGGAGCATCGTTTCCAGCACACTGGAATAAACTTTCCCTGGGATAACCCGATAACTGGAGCACACCCCCCAGTCCCACTTTTTGAAAATGGGAACTACCACCTCTGGTCTACCACTCTGCAGTCACTGGCACAGACCTCCATATTCTCCTTGCTCATTGTTCAGGGAAACAAAAATAGTTTAAATAAAATTAACTGAACACTTTCATCACACCATCTCTGAACATTTAGTGAGAATAAAAACAAATCAACACAACAGCTGCATGATAAATAGCATCTTTTTTTGGTGGGGAGGGGGTACTTCTGATAAAGGCTGATGAACTGATGAAGGTGGATGATGATGTTTGGCTGATACATCTGTGCATCCCTGTGTCTAAACTCACTTTAACAAGAGAGGAGTCATGGCTAAAACAGCAACACAGTTGCTTTGCGTGCTGTGACACCCACCTGCACCCCATGAAGCAGCACAGTGTTTCTGGCTCTCTTCACTGAGATGACGCCTGTGGAAGACAGCCCGCGCCGCCAGCATGATCTTACAGTAGGTGTAGAGCAGCGTGAGAGCCACGAAGGAGAGGTAAGTCCCATCAAATGCACAGTTCTTGTAGTAGAGCGACTGGTCACGAAAAGAAGGGAGTAGTCACAAAAAATCTTGGTGTGGAAGAAACTTGGAGGCTCCTTCACGATGGTGATGAGGAGGTCGATGATGGGCGGGGTGGTAGTGAGGATGAAGATAACACCAATGAGGAGGAGGGTGCGGGGGATGGTGCACATCTGGCTGTAGTGCAGAGGGAAGCAGATGGAGATGTAGCGCTCCACGGCCATGCCGGCCAGGATGAGAGGGGTGGAGCGGGTGGTGACGACTGCTGTCACGAGCTGAGGATGGGGGTGGGGGTGGGGGGGTGAAAATGGTGTATAATGAATTATTTTGTAGATCCTGGCTTTCAGTCCTGCAGCAATAGATACAGATTTATGTTTTTTACTACCTATGGTGGATTTTAAAGGAATGATAACAGCATTTATACAGAGCCTGTGATCCCCCCACCCCCCATTAGATAATGTGTAGAAATAATTCATGCATCACAGTCTGGACCCCCGTGGCTAAGTAGGATGTTGTGCTAACTGCTTCCCTTTTGCCTTAATAATGGGTACCCAGAAAGATTTCTTAAACCTCGATGAGCAGTTATCTGTGACACACATATGTGAGGGGTTGAATGATGTGGCAGTGAGTTACCAGAATGCAGCAAACTGAGGCATGGATCTTCCTGAAGATGTAGCTGATCACATAGAGAGCTGTTACCAGGGTTAGCTGCAGAGCATCATTGATCACCATGCAGATGAACATGATGTACCGGGGGTTCACGCAGAAGAGACTAGAGCCAGAGAAAAACCAAAGCTGAGAGAGAGACGTTGTCTCATGTGTTGGACACAACAAGGAAGGGTGAGCTTCAGGCTCATTCTCACTACAGGAAACACTCCAGTCTAAGTGAGGGTGCTGCCTGGGCAGAGGAGACACGACCACCACCCACTAGCCGTGAAGCCACTGGACTATTTTTACATCTGGACAAATAAGAGCAGGCAGACCTCATACGGCCCGTGAAAGTGGAACTACGTACTGTAACCTTGGGTAGTTTTGCTGTACCTGTAAGTTCTGTGATGACAGCTAATTCCTCAGGAGACAGTGGACCCAAGTAAAGAAAATTATTTTATAAGATGAGATGATATAATTTTGGTATGTTAAATAATATTTTTTTTTCTTAAGTGACAGAAAATTTGGAGTAAATGGTAGATGCAGGTATTTGTATTTTGGCTCTGCTGTCAGTAAAAATCTGATGTTTGAACACGTGTGCATCAGTCATCGTGTGTGTTCAGACACAAACATACATACAGGTGTCCCTGAGGCTCTGAGCACCTGTGTCGTAGGAAGGTGTGCACCATGCTGCTGTTGATGATGCTGAGGGTCAGCCACACCAGCATGGCCACTATGTTCTTGGTCAGAACACTTGAGAAGCTCTCCTTGAAGCCCTCTGTCGCTACAGAGGTGGCATTTGACATCAGTAGATCCAGAGGCCCCGAGGAGGTGGAGTTCATGACCAACATCTCTTCTCTCTGTCTGAAGGAGCAGAAAAATAAAACCTGGTGTACAGTAATTACAGTCATCAGATATTTAATGGATTCATTACACACCCAATCTGACTTTAAGAGAGCTGATAGTGAAAAATATGCGTATAAACATATCAGCATCTTGAGCAAGAGAAACTAAAATATAAGTACAGCAAAATGGTAACATGGAAATTCTGCTTTTCTTTGGCACAGCTAATAGAGAAATTATAGTGGGAAAGGCTAATCTATGTTAACATTTTACAATAATAAACATAAAAACATGCTAGCCTGTGCACACCTGCAGCCACAGATATCCTTTCCACACCTGCTCAGGGCTTCAAAATCTGCAGTGAGGTCAGAAAAAAATTCTCTGATAAAAAAGAGCATTTAGGAATGTAAACACACAAACACAACACAAACCAAATCGTGTGTGCGTGTGTGTGTGTGTGTGAGTGTTTTAAATGGAGTATTGTAAAAGAATCATCATCATTATATACATATATATGTGTATATATATATATATGTATGTATATTGTTAGTAATGCATTAATGCAAATCCTGTCACACATTAAATACATTTATGTGCAAATGAACTTTGTTCAGCATCTCATAAACATGCAGTTAGTTTTCTGTAAATGAGAAATCGGATTAGACATAAACACACGTCTCATTTCACTGTTTCCACATTCACATGGTCTCAGTTTCATATGTTAATACAGTTGGAAGAAATATAATTTTTTTTTTTAAACTTTCAACCTTTTCAAACCAGCAAGTAAGAAACATCCACTTTAAGTGTTGCATTAATGTCTGTTGTATCCTAAAGCTCTGACAGCAACAACAGTAAGTGTCATGCTGAGACAGATGACAGCCTCTCACCTGCTCAGTACCTCACTGGGTCAGCAGCCTCCTGTGGCAGCCTGCTGCCTCATATAAGCCCCCTAAAACAGGGCCATCCTTTCCACAGTGATGTCAGAGTACTAACGGGAGCTCTGATATGGCAAAAACCACAATCAGCTGTACAAACAGCATTATTCACAATACCACTGTTGTCACATATGCAGTGATACACAATGCCTCTCTGCGCTGTGTGTAAAAATCATATTCATGCCCGTAAAAGCTGGTAGGGAACAAAAGCCCAAATAAACCGAGTCAGAGTCATGATTTAGTCACAGAAGGAATCACAAACATGAGTCTAATATCAAAACATAGTTAAAAATCAGACCTTTCATTTCTACCACTGAACACTTTAATGCTTACTGTATCATATTACAACATCAGTGTGAGTTTTACCAAAAAACTAAATAAGTCATGTTTGCTACATCTGGCATTTCTAGTTTTTTAATTTACAGCTAAAATATGTATTGTGCAATTTAAAACTCACATATGCAAATAATTTTATTTTCAGAAGGGTCAATAAAGACTCCATTTTAAAAAAAAAGAAATGAACTTTTTGAGGTTTTCTCCAGTGAATTATTATTGACACAAGGATAAAAAAAGGAGCCAGAATCAGTTGCCAGATATGCCTGAGCAGTGTTAATACACCAGCTTGGCCCATCCAAGATCAGCTTATGTGAGGGAAACACATTTTAACATGTCACTCATTAACATCAAATGAGACATTAATGGTGATTTTTACAGCAGCAGAGAACAGATTGTGCCACAAGGTGAAGCTGTTTTCTGTTGAGACTGGATCCGTGAGACTGACTCGGCATCCTCTCCGGAAGGATAAATTAGAATGCAATATAGTATCTATGTACATCCTCTGTATGTTTAATCTCCATCATTTACTGTACACATTCAGTCATTTTCAACACTTTATTACATTTGAGATAAAACTTTTATTTAATTTTTAGAGTCGTCTTTGTCCTCAGGGGTTACTTTCTTCTCTCTGTGTCTGCCTCTGTCAGTCAGAAGGTGCATCTTCAGGTATTTCCTGAACTTTTTGTCTCTGACACCGTAGATGATCGGGCTCAGAAACCGGGGCAGGATGTAGACGATCAGGTAGTTTGCATATCGGATTTCGAGGATCCGGCCTGGGAAGATGATGTGCAGGACGATCTCCACACTAGGGGAGATGTAGGAGAGCATGCACATGGCCAGCTGGGCCCCGTGGATGAGGATGGTGTTCCTGGCTTTCTGGGCTGATGTCTTCTCTGTGGAGAGGGCCCTGGCTGCAAACAGGATCTTCAAGTAGGTGACGACCAGAATCAGAAACACACAGGAGAAGTAGATAATATCAAAGGCTTGTCGTTTGTATGCCAGGATCGGGTCTTTGAACACATTCTGGCGCAAGCAGAACACCGACTCACGAAAGAAGCTCAGAGACTCAGTTGCCAGCGTCACAAACAGATCTGTAATATCTGGAGCCACACATATAAACCAAATCAGCCCAATAACAATGTGAGTCCTCCTCACGGTGCAGATCTGGGTATATCTAAGAGGTTCACATATGGCTATGTAGCGCTCTATGGCCATACTAGCTAAGTTGACGGGGGTGTTTCTGGTGGTGAAGACTGCCACCAGCATGAAGACGCAGCAGAAGGAGACGTTAATCTTGTAAAAGATGTAGCTGAGGACAAAGAGCATGATGGTGACGGTCAGCTGGATGGCATCATTGATCACCATGTGGATGAAGAGGATGTAACGTGGGTCATCATAAAAGGTCTGAAGGACAAAGGAAGAGGAGAGAGTGAAAAATGTTGTGACATTTGTGTGTGTCAGTAACAGTGACATGGGCACTCCCGCCCTTTCAGAAATAAGTTCATTTTCTGCTTTTGTCTGTTGCATTAAAAAAATCTTTTGATTTTCAACTTTGATTTTAAACAATCTGAAGACATCACTCAAAAAAAAAAGAAAAAAGAAAAACCACCTCTGGTCATATTTGCATGCATGTGCAGCACGGTCAGCTGCTCTTTGGCAACAAGAACACTGTTAACACACAACCTCTTCAGTTGCTGCAGAAGTGTGGTGATGCACACTTCCTTTAAACAGCAAGATCACCTTTAAAATAGTCCATAGTTGAGTCCATGAATCTGAATATTTACTGTATTTGAAGTGTTTTGAACATGTGTGTTGCTATGGTTTTCTGTCATGACCTGTACTCGTTTTCTTGCTGTGTTTTTGTAACTCGTTTTATTTTAGTGTGGTGTAAAATAATAGGCCCCCTGCCATTTGCTATAAAACTTTCTACAACTTTGTCAGAAAATAGTGAAAAAAGGATCTTTGTCTGAATGCAGTTTACAGTAAGTATACATGAAACAACTCTTATGAATTCATACATTTTCCTAAACACAGTTCAGGGCTGTGGGGGCGCTGCAGGGCCAGTAAAACATCATATTCATTTTACAGTGACTGAAAAAACCTGAAAATATTTAAATTTGAGAGAAGCTGGAATTAGCAATACGTAACTGAACGAAGTACATGCACACAACCA